>JASCZI010181245.1:290872-322136 GCA_036250425.1 Stylosanthes scabra | reverse complement strand
CCAGAAGGTGGATATCCTGAAGGAGGATAACCGCTGGGCGGATACCCTCCAGGCGGTGGATACCCTCCTGGAGGTGGATACCCCGGAGGCGGATATCCTCCTGCGGCCGGATACGCGGTTGGTGGGTAGGCAGTTTGGGGATAACCTCCTTGTGGTGGTGGATATCCTGTTGCTGTTGGCGGGTATGGGCCGGGTGGATGAGGATAGGGTGGTGCTGATGGATAATAATGGCTTCCTCCTAAATGTGAAAATAGGCCTTTCTCACTAGTCTCATCATCATGCTTGCCATTCTTAGAGCTCATTCTAACTCAACCTAAAAAGAATAATGATTTCTCAATTTATGAACTGCAATCCAATATAACATAAATAAAATTGACAATTAATGGGAATTAGGGTTCACAAAGACGATAAATTAACTTGAAATTTTGCGCAAGACGATGCAGAACAAGGTTCATCAACATATTAATAATCAAAGAATGTTTACCAAACAATTTTTGCAGATAAAAAGAGGGAAAAAGGGAGATGATTGATGATGGCACACACATTAAAAACAAAGTGAAACCCTAGGAATAGATGATCAAAAAATCTTGAGAATAATAATTAATTGCTTGAGGCTTACTCAATTGAAAAGGTTAACTGCTTTTCGCAGAAATCTTGCCAACATTGAACGCTTGTTTCCACGAAAAGAGAAGAATTTAAAAACTGTGGCTATTCTTAACACTTATGAGTTAATTTTCCTTTTTTCTTCTTCTTCTTCTTCTTCTTCAAAATCACGCGTTACTTCAACGCGTTTGGTTTTTTATTTATTGATCAATTGATGACCTTAGTTCCCACCTAAAAGGCTAAATCAGAAAAACGATTAAATATTATATAAATTTAGCTAACATGCGTCACACTATTATTAAATGAAATTTTTAATATTTTACCTTAATAAATACTTTAAAAGTTTTAATTTTATATTTTTTCTAAAAAAAAATCTTAGTTAATAATAATAATACTATGGGTGGGTTTGGTAAAGCTTTTACTTTTCAAAAGTAGCTTTTACCAAACACACGTGCTACGACTTTTAAAAAGCTATCTTTTAAAAGACAACTTTCATAAGCTATTTTTGAAAAGTAAAAGTTTTACCAAACTCACCCTAAATAAAATTAGTCTTTTAATAAGCACAAGCAACAACAATTGTATTTGGTAAAATGACTTAAAAATTTAAAATAACTATAATAGATATAAATGTAATAATAAATGTGAATATTTATTATTAAATAGGGTTATATTAGACTTTTTAATTTTGATAAGTACAAGACATCTTTGAAAAGCTCCTCCTTAGATGCTTTCAAAAGCATCCCTATCTTTTAAAAGTTACAAGCACAAACACATCGTCTTTTTTATTTACCAAATACAAAATAAGGTGTTTATGCTTTTAAAAAGCACAAGCATCCTTTCAAAAAGTTTTACCAAACTCAACCTATGTAGTCAAATAAAAATAATAATAATAATAATAATAATAATAATAATATTATTTACCCACCCCATTAACCAATGTCCAATAGTGTACCATGAAACTAAATCCTATTATTAACCATGGAACTATTATTTTTTTTTGGACGTGAACCATGGAACTTGAATAATCTCTTGATTTGTGTACCTTGACTAAGTGGGCTTTATATAACACTTGGCCCTTAAAAAAAAATTTCTTAGAACTTCCTTTAGGAGTTTTTATTTTAATTTGCAATCTGTAATACAATAATGATAGACAATCAAGCAATTTTACCAATCAAGTTCAACCAAATCTTTTTCTCTCACGCATTTTTCCTTCACCAGCTTCATGTCACGTTTCTTCTTTTTTTTTCTTTTTTTTTGTTAGTTAGGTTGTTTCCTCGAAATTAGGATTCATTTCTTCTTCTCAAATTCAAAGCAAGCTTCTCTATTTTCTTCCTCACTCCCCTCACTGCCGTTTTTTCTCTTCTTCTCCAATTCAAAGCAAGTTTTTCTTCTTCATTTTTTGTTTTGGAGAATGGATGCAATTAATCACTCGTTCGATTCTGAATCCTCTTCTACAATTAATCACTCGTTTGGATGATGATGACAATGGGAGGAAGAAAAAGAAGAGGACGAGTAGCAACAGTAGCAAAAAGAAGAAGGAGAAAGAAGAAGAAGATGGAGTACATTTGAGTAGTAATTTCCAATAATTCAAAATCCATTTCTACTTTCATTCAAAATCCGTTTCATTTTCTGAAAATCCAATTCAGTTGTTATATATGAAAATCCGTTTCTACTTTCATTCAAAATTCGTTTCTACTTTCATTCAAAATCTGTTTCTGTTTCCTGAAAATCCAATTCAGCTTTTAATTCAAAATCCGTTTCTTTTTTCATTCAAAAATTGTTTTGTTTTCATTCAAAATCTGTTTCTATTTTTCATGAAAATCCAATTCATGAAGAAGAAGAACATCATCAACAACAACAACATGAACAACAACAGCAGCAGAAACAACAATATCATAACAGTTGAGAAGAAGGAGGAGGAGGAAGAAGAGGAGAAAATGGAAAATAGAGGAGAAAGAAGAAGATTACAAAGATGGTGGTTGCAGTAATGATGACGGCGGCGGTGAGGACAACGACGGCGGCATCAGCAACGGCGATGGTGACACAAAAATATGAAGAAGAAGGAGGAAGAGGGGAAGAGGAGTTGTTGCAGAAAAATTGGGAGAGGAATGCGCGTGTTTTGGAAGAGGAGAAGAGCGCTTGTTTTCACACGTTATTTGAGTGAGAGTGGATAAGAAATATTTGGTTGAGCTTGGTTGGTAAAATTACTTAGATGTGTAGCATTATTGCATTCAAATAATTTTAACCAACCAAGCATTTGTGAAAAGAAAATTGATTGGGAGGCCTAAAACTTGAGCCTAATTATAAACCTAATTCTACTTAGAGAAACTTTTACATTTTTTACATTTTTAATATTTTTAAAAAACAACATTTATGATTGAATTATTTACCCTTTTAGGTATTAGGCCTATAATTAGGCTTAAGTTTTAGGTCTCTCTATCACAACTCGAAGTGAAAACATACATGCTTCCTTTTTCATATTTCTGAATCTCCTTCTCCTCCTACTGCGTCGTCGTTACCGCCACCTTTGTAGTAGTCGTCACTGCCGCCGCCGTCATCGTTGTTGTCGTCACTGATGCCACCATCGTTGTAATATTCTTTTTCCTTCTCTTCCATTTTCCCCTCTTCTTCTTCCATCTCTTCCTTCATTCTCTTTCATTTTTTCCTCTTTTTCTTCCTCCTCACGTTGTTGTTGTTGTTTTTTTTTTTCCTGTTCATCATTGTGTTGTAGATCTTTATGAAAATCGAAACGGATTTTGATGAAAAACATAAACGAATTTTCACGAAAAAACTGAATTAGATTTTCATAAAAACAAAAACAGATTTTGATGAAAAACAGAAACGAATTTTAATGAAAAACTAAATTGGATTTTTCATGAAAACATAAACAAATTTTCATGAAAACAGAAAAACATAACGATGTAAAGTTTGCTAGTTCTTAATATAACAACAACAAAACCTTGTCCCACTAGGTGAGATCGGTTACATAGATCAAACGACACTATTGAGCTCTATCATGTATCATGTCTACAGAGAGACCGTTTACATGTACATCTTGTTTGACCATCTCATGGATGGTTTTCTTAGATCTTCCTCTCCCTTTCACCCCTTGTCCACCTCTTATCTCATCCACCCTCCTAACTGAGTGATCTATCGGTCTTCTTCCCACATATCCAAATCATCTTAGACGTGATTCTACCATCTTTTCAATTGCTAGTTCTTAATACAAAAAAAAGGCTTGCTAGCTCATGTAAGGGATTATTAATCTCTTCTGAAATGAAAAAAATGGTAAACTAATAAAGTGATAACCTAACCACCTTTAATTCATAGTGAAACTCACCACATAATCCATGTCCCATGATATGACTCACCAATCACCGGCATTTATTGAAAGAAACTACTAAGTAGTTGACATGTTAGACAAGCATACAAGGCAACCGCGGATTCATGGCTAATTATGTCACTCCATTAATGGCATCAGCATGTTCCATTTAGTCCATAAGTACCTAATAAATTTTCCCAACATTGCAAACCCATCATGAAAATACAAGAATTTTATGTCTATATCGACAAAAGAAGTTTCTTACATTCTAAGAGCCTGTGAGCTTTTCCTATTGTGTTTGACACAAAACATGGACATGGCACTACGGCAGCATGACATCTTGTGTGCATCGTGTTTGAGAGTACAGTTCATGTACATGCCAGACATGGACAAGAAGATTCCTCATCTCGTGCTTGACGGCCGGAGACAAATATCACCGGCGAATTAGTAAATCTTGGAAATTACTCCTGCTTCTGGTACAACCTTCGGTAGATTTTCGCGCCTTCGTATTCTGCATGAATCTCTCTCTCGGTCCTTATCCCCATTGGTTTGCTTAACAACCACCCTTCACCATCACATGAAATATCTGGATTCAATGTATCAATGTGTTTGAGCAAGTCAACTTCGTCGAACTGTTCTCTCATGTCAAGTGCCATTTCAAGCACGTCGGACTGTACAAACACCTGCCATAATACAACAACAGAGTGAATTTCAGTGAAAAGCAACCGAAATAACTACAAAGGTCACAGTGAAAATACTACTACACTCTTCAGAGGTTGTCCCGCCTAAAGCTAGCATCTATCTTATCATGTCCATGAAATATCATTAGAAATTGAATTGAATGTATATCTTTTTCATAGCCCTATGGTGAGATCTCTTTGGTTCAGGTGTTTTAGCATCTTCGATTAATTGTTGGCGGGCCGGCCGGGGCCCGTGGATTTACATTAGTTTTTTTTTTTTTTGAACCAAGTCCACAGGGATTGGCCCATCTAAAGAAGCGAAAATAACAAGATTTGTGGCCTACATGATGCGCACACACACAATGGTGCTATAAAAGTTTCTGCAAACCTTCACTGTGTTAGGGACATGAGAATATCTGAATATGCAACAAACATAATCTATTTATTAGAGACTCAACAAAGAACAGAGAACCCTCAAATTCTGGGATATCTATGAAAGCAACTATTCAGAAACAATAAAAAAATACAAGAGGCAAAGGGACGGACTGAGGAAGGAAGAGACTTTATGATGTTAGCAAACAGTCTGTGACCGATATTAATGAGTCAAACAACAAGCTGTTGGTGACATTGACATCCCCCAAAAAAATGAAGCACAGAAGCTTTATTACTTATGAAGGAAGAAACAAACCATCGGGCTCCGACCGAGAATTAGCAGCAAGCAGGGGAAACCCTGGAAGGGAGGGAAGATGTGACACTAACTATTCAAGTTTCCATTAGGAGAAAGAAAGGGAGATACAGGATATCTCTATCTGTAGTGGGGAAAGAGAGTGTTGGGATATATGAATGTTAGCTAGAACCAGGAAGCGTGGTGGCCTCTTGAAACCTCATTAACAGATTAACATATATATAATTTACGTAAACAATGAATCAAGTATATATAGAACAAGCAGAATAAAAAATATACCTGTCCTCTAGGCATTAAATTATCTACAATAGCACCAACCAATGGCTTCTGCAGAACTCTCCTTTTATGATGTCTTTTCTTGAAATGTGGGTCTGGACACTGCATTCATGGGCCAAAAAACAAATATCCTTTAAAAAAAGTGTCAGAGACAAGAAGCAGCAGGAAAAGAAAAAAATAAAGAAAAAGAAAAAAACGAAGGCAGCTTGCTTAAGACAGACACAAATGTATGTCTTAGAAACTATTCCTATTATAAACTCACCAAAACTGAAACTAACTGCAAGGGCCCAGGATATGCTTCTACCAACTGCTTGAAAGAAATAGTGGCATTTGCAAACAAGAAATGTCTGCATTTTAGTGTAATGGTCATTATTCCATAGATGATAATTACAAACGCGTATTTGATTTACTTTACCATATAAATGAAGTTAAGGACGGTACATGTTATCAAGACCCAGATCTTTCACCCATATCTCAGCACGCTTGACGAGCTACACATGGAAGAGTTACATAATAATCACATAAGTAGATAACCTTATATTTGAAGGTTTTCTTTTTTTCTTTCAAAATTCAGAATTTAGAGCCAAACATGACAGATTTTGGTACCTTTTTCCGTATTTCCAATCCTAAATAGTTTCTCACTTTAGGATCCCTTTTAGCAAGCCACATAAGAAACCTGCCGCTACCTAATGTTATTTACAATAACAGATGAAACAAATGAGTATATGTCCCACACACATTGAAATGTCAATGTAGTTACTTCAACAACAACGACAAAGCCTTGTCCCACTAAGTGGGGTCGGCTACATGGATCAAACAACGAATGTAGTTAATTCAAAAGGATAAAAAATGCATGGTCTAACTCTAACTTATATCAACTAGAACATAATATTTTGGTTCAAATTCAATATATATCATGATGGTTGAAATCCAACTTCATAAATAAAGTTAACAGTTAACAACCATAGATAAAAGCATAAGATAGATTTAGAGTTTGTCATCTACCGCATCCAATATCCACCATGAGCGGCAACGTTGGATCCGCAAAGACCTGATTCCAATCTGGTACTTGTGCAGGTACCTATTAAGAAAAAGGAGCCACCTTAATTGAAAGCCAAAAGGTCCTACAATGCATGGCAAGATGATTTATCGAATTTGACACCCGACACCTGATTCAGAAAGTAGTTATGCTTGATTTTTGTGTGTAGTTATTATCAACATATTAATAGAATAATTGTTATCAACATACTAAAGTCCATTTGCATCTAAAAATGAGTAATGAGGATCTATCTACCAGTGGTTCAATAAAATGCGTTGTAATTTATTGATAGGATTGAATTCAATTTCACTATGATTTGAATTATATTGAAATTCAGTAACATTTAACATAAAATCATAAACTAACCGAGAAAGAAGAACTCAGGGGATTAACATGTTGCCTTATCCTAACATGACCCAGATCCTGAAGAAACAAATGAAAACAAGAAACACAGATAAATAATGTAATTAGTGTAATTTCCAGTTAAGATAACAGGAAGCAAGTATAAATTAAGAAGAAGTTACCAAGTTGTAAGAGAGATTGAGGTCAGAATATTCCAATGCAACCAAGTCAGGGCTACGGGGAAGATGATGAGACTCTTGTTGCTGTTCTTGCTCGTGAGGCTCTGCTGCTACCACTTGAGCGGAAGAAGAAGACACGTGGCAGAATGAGAGAGGATAATAACGAGGGCAAGAGGGAACGGCAAGAAACGGTAACGCCACGGAAGAAGAAGAAGAAGAAGAAGGGCGACTCCGGAAAGCACGACAGCTGTTGTGATAGAACTGTAATCTCAAGAAACGGCAGCAAGCCATTTTTGTTTATCACTTACTCTCTTTCCCTTCTTCCCTGCTAAAATGCTACATTCTTCTTCAGAGTTCAGTGGATTCACCGGTTCAGTTAAACTGCTCACATTCTTCCGGTTCAGTTAAACCCTAGCTATTTTCAAGAGTCTTGTATTGATACCTAAAATTTTAAGTTACCCATAAGGTTTAGAAACGTGGCTCAAGTTTGTCCCAAGATGATTTTTGCGACTAAACTATTCAGGAAATTAAAAACTAATAAAAAATCAGTCGATAATTTATATTAGATGTTATATTTTTTAGGTTTTGAATATTTTATTTGTAGATTTCGAATGTTCTATTTTAATTATTGTGGATGTTCTATAAATAATAATTATGAATGTTTTATTTTTCGTTGGCTGATTTATTAGTTAGAAAATATTAATTACCTATATTTTCTCTTTTGCATGATAGCGATCACAAAAAATAGTACAAAATTATTATATTTTACTTTGACGCTCATTTATGCTTTAGACGATATTGTTTGAATTTATATGTTTTAGTAAAAAAAATTATAAAGACATATTTATACATATTTTAGGGGGATAACGGCTGATTTAGTCATTAAGGTTAAAATCAAATTAGTCACGGACTTTTTTCTTCGTTAAAATAATCCCTAAGATTTTATTTATTTTTAAAATTATATTTTTTACCATTTTGCCCTTGCCTCTAATCTCTTTTTCTCATTTTTTCTTCCCCGTTCTCGGTTGGCGGCGATCATCCCTCTTCCTTCCTTCATCTTAAATGCTCTCTCAGCCCATCACTCCTCCCTCCACTGCCCTCCTCTCTCCTCTCCACCGCTGCCGAACCATAATGAAGCATCGAACATGGCCACGCGCTTACTCCTCGTCAGCCTTCTCCTCTTTCCCCTTCCCAACAGACACCCCATCCTCTTCCTTGGCCGCCAAACACACTGCAACCCTCCTTCCTTGCTAGCTGAACCTTTCAACATAGGTGCTTGCTTCTGGACGCTTCCGTACGATGTGATGGTGAAGATAGCGGCGTCGTTCGACGACCTGACGCTGAAGGCGGCGTCGGCGGTGTGCCCGTCATGGTGGTAGGCCCTCCGCTGAGGGAGGCGTGCTTCTACTCCGGTGGGGGAAGCAGTTCAAGCACGGAAGCTCACGGGCGACCCACTTGAAGCTCCTCGTCGAACACTCTGTTTCCTCTGCAGTCCACCACTTGCACATGTGCCCGTCCCTCAATGCATATATGATGATGTGAGCGTTGAGGTTGTAATGAGGGACGAACATAGCATTCTGCAATCATATTTCAAGGCTCAAGTTTAACCAATTAATGATTTATATATATGTAATTCAATTCGCAGTTTTGAGTGAACCAGCTTGAGGGAAGATGTCAAAGGATCTTGATCTACCAATGTTCCTCCTCTCTCCTCTCCATCTAATTGTTATGCTTCTACTCACCCTTTTGCTTATTCAAATCCATTCACCTTTTTGCTTATGTGCAGATTAAAAGGTTAAGAAGATTCTTGTACTATTAATTGAATTTGAGTTAGAAATAGATGTGTGTGCCGCAGTGATTTCTTTAGTACCTATTTGAAATTTGGGCTGATTGTGGAGGCACATGAGATGTTTGAAAAATTGCTTGTTAGAGATTTTAAAAGGGGAGGGTAATTTTGTCCAAAGATTTTGAAAATAAAAAAAACCTCAGGAATCATTTCAACAAAGAAAAAAGAAAAAAGGTTTGTGACCAATTTGATTTTGACACAAACTTTAATGTATAAAAAAGTAGTTATCTCTAATTTAGATATAAATGAGTCCTGAAATGAAATATAATAATCTTGTATTGATCCATCCGTCATGACAGATTAGCAATATGTCAACAGTTTAGTCATGAAAATATTTCCAAGACTAACTTAAATTACTTTTCGAAACTTTGAGGATTAATTTGATTACCGCCTAAGAATAAATTTATGTGTATAATTGTACATATGTACACATTATTTAGCAATACAAAAAATGTAAATATTAGCAGAGAAATTTATATTTATTTTTGTTAATATTTATATTTTTTCGTGTTACTAAATGATATGTATATGTATACAATAGTACATCTAATATTACTAAAACTGGAAATTCACAAATCGATTTTATTACATATTTATGGAAATTAATTTTTAAATAATTAAGAGTTAGATAAGTTCTTTGCATGCACGAATTTAAAAATGGTGAGACCCGAATTGGGTATTTATTGGTAAAATAATCTGGAAGCTTTCATATTACGAATTTACCCTTTCTTTCGTCTAACCCTACTTTCCCCTCTCTCTACTCAAATAACGTAAACTGCAACTGAGGAGCGAGGCCACTGAGGTCCTTGGAGCTCTTGAAGCCAGCCACATCGCCGCTCGTCACTGCGCCGTCGCCGCCTCTCGTCACTGCGCTGTTGCCGCAGTGCACCAGCACCGCTCCATTCGTGTGCCACTTCTCCCAGGTGGTAAGTTGTGTTCATCTTCGATCTTTGTGATTCCAGTTTTTGTAAGTTGCTCTTCTGTACTTCTGAAATTTGCCCTAAATAATTGGTTTTTCATTTATTTGATTGGTTTTTGGTTTCGACAGTTTCAATGGTGGAATCTGAGAATGTTGAAGGTTACAGGCCTGCTCCGGATTTTGAGGAAGATAGGAGAAGTGCACTCGTTGATCTTGAGATGAACGACACCACTGAGCTTTGGCTCATTAAGTTACCATTTTCAACTGTAAAGTTTCATTCTTTTCTTTCAATTGCTATGATTATAGTATTGCTTGGGGTTATGACTATTGCTTTCAGTTTTCTTTTTATCAATATCAATATTCCTGATTAAACATAATTATTATTTTGTTTGTTTATTTAGTTTTGTGTTAAAAAATTTTCTGCACTTTTTTTCCCAGCAGTTTCTGAAACTTCAGTAAGGTGTGTGGAATGAGAAATATCAAATATGTGTTTGTTTATATGCTGCTAGGGTTGATACTGTGTTCCCTGAACATATTCATGACCATCTCTTTTCATGTATAATGTTACAATTGTGCAAAAACCAGAAGCGTAGTGACTGTGGATGTTAGCAAAATGAGAAAGATGTAATTCATTTTTTTGCCTTTGCTTGTATTTTATTATAACATACCAGGATGTCACCTTGATTGTATATAGTTCCATTCAAAATTTCAAATGAGTTGTTATCTGTGGTGATTGTATAATCTTTGTGTTGATTCTTACTTTTGATATGGGCATGTTGACTAGGATGTCTTATCTGAGATTCTTTTTTTGACAGGTATCATCCCACCGAAGTAGTATGGAGAATATGTTATCCGAGATTGATGGGGAGGAGTTGTCTTTCAACCTTCATGGTGATGGAAAACTTGCCAGCTTTGAGGATTCATCCGGTAAGTAATGAATCAACGGTGACATCAATACCATACTCTCTTTTTCAATGACTGCATTTTGATTTCTGAGATGGAATATTGCATAGTTTATAATGATTGTGAGATTAAGATATGACCTCTGCCTTGTAAGTGCTTTAACTTTTGCGTTCGTGTCACTACATTGGCAGAGAAAATATATGATTTTGTCAGCTACCCTTCCCAGGAGCCAGATGAAGTGGTTTTTGTTCCCTCTCCTACCGAACCAAAAATCGGTATGCTTCCAAGATTTTTAACATCCCTTCACTATGTTGTTCAATATCATTATATTTATTTTCGCATGGTTCTCACTTCCATTTTCAGTTTTACTCCTTTTTGAAGATGTTATATTTAACCACTTTAGAAGTCAGATCTTGCAAGACTGAGTGATTGCTGTGGATGTAATTTTCTTATGGTTCTCTCTGTCTCTAAACAGCTGGAAAGATTTCACGGCGAGTATCCATTGTACATTACCCAGATCCTAAAGAATTTGAAGAACGCAAGCTTTCTGCAAAACATGCGCATCAAAATTCTTTAGGAGTCGCTAAGACAACTTCGTCCCGATATTTCTCAACACAGATATCTGGTCGTGCAGGTTCTTCGAAAGGTAGCAGGAAAAGCTCCCTTTCTCAGGTTAGTGAACCATCAAATGCTACAGAAGCAAGACTTATGGCTCTTAAAGAACGCGCCAGTGGAAAGAAAGCATCCGAGCACTCCCATGGTAATAGCACCGGCTTTTCCGGCATGTCCTCTGATCATTCTGATGGAGGAAAATCAAAGAGGAGAAAGCTTAAGGAGTAATGTTTTTGTTCTCTTTATGAACTGCAATATTAGTATGACATTCAAATGTTGCATTTACATTGTACCCCAGAAAAAAAATGTTGCATTTACATTGACCTTTAAAAGGTTTGAAAAATGAGGTACTTGAGTTGTGTTTGTTATAGTTGGGCAATAGAATTTTTTCACACTCTTTATTGCCCTTCTTACATTAGAAGGCCTATATTAATTTGTTCAAATATTTTGGTTAATCGGTGTAAAAAATTGGTAATTTTTGTTTTTAATAGTGAAAAGAAAGTAGAAGTGAAGTTGTAAGGAAGAAAATGATTGATTCTTGGCGCTCAAAATACAAAGTGGATATTAATTCTTACTAACATCTCTTCCCAGTTCTGTTTTCCAGGTCAGCATTGTTAAGCACCGTAATATTATTTCACAAATCTCATCTTTGTAATTTTACTCTCTACCCATTGATTACAGCTGTGCCATGAGGCCACTAGTTATTACTTGTGTGTATTTGGTTTAACTTTTGCAAATTGTGAAACTGAGGTTGAGTTCGACTTGATTATATTAGAATTGATTTTTATTAAAATTGAGTTTGTTTTAACGTAATTTTTGTTTGAATATTTTAATTTAAAAGTGATTATAATTGATAAAATAGTGTTTGGATAACAATAATCAAAGTTACTTTTAGATGTAAAATTTAAAAAAAAAATAAACATTAGATTAAAGTTTTAATATTATTTTAAGAATTTGTATATTATATAATTTTAAATTATAATATATTAATATTATAATAAAGTACACATAACATTATATATATATATAATAATAATAATAATAATAATAATAAACTTAAACTATAATAATAAAAGGTAAACAAATTTATTAAAATTTAATAAAAATAACAATAAATTGCATAAAATATAATGTTAAAAATATGTGTTTAAACACCTAAAGCATCATCTATATTACATTATAAACTCTTTGTACATACAATCTATTAAGTCCACCTATCAAATTATTCCACCACTTATATCATATGACCAGCATGTAAATCAAAACACATATCACAAGCAAAATCAAATCATAATTGTATATATATTCAATGATTCAGTAATTTATTTAAACCTAATAAATCCACTTAGTATTTTTTTTTATAGCCTCTCAATTTTTTTCTTTTTGTATAATCAATAATTACAATAAAATTTTTAAATACTCAAACAATATATGCATATAAATTAATCAAATAAAATATACATATTTCTTTTGATATCTATTATAGTAAATATTTTATTTAATAGATAAAATTATGACAGAAGAAAAGAAATTATATTAATAGTTGAAGATGAAAATGTATGAAATGAGTGGAAGTAAATTAACATGATATTATTGATATTATGACATATTGGAATATGAAAAGGTGAAGGATAATTAAGGGAATGAAGTTTACAATCAATTCTCAAGATTAATAAACAAGTTTGGTGCAGTTTTCAAACCTTTTTAAATGCTTCTCTTTTGAACCCTAAACCAAACATGTCCTTAGTGTGTATTAATTGTATTTGGTAATAAGATTTCTGTTAAAATAAAAATTGAACTTAAAAATGCACAAATAGACTTTTATTGATGTTCACTATTTTAGACATAGAACTGCGGCAAGTCCTACTGTCCTAGGGATGAAAAAACAATAACGCAAAGAATAATATCCAACCAAATTCTTGGTTAATTTGCTTATTTCTTGAATTTAATTTTAATATATTTTCTGTGAAATAATTTTACATTACATAACATTATTTTAGTAAAAATGACTATTTTTTACATTGATTGTTATAAATAGTTATTTAATAGAACGAATATAATTAGACAATTGTTGAAAAGTTTTACCTCCATCAAAATTAAACTCTAATTTACTTTGGTTAATTCTTGTACAATTATATAAATACAGACAGAAAAAATATATATAAGATAGAAAATAAAAAATTTGGATTTATTTTCATATTGATATTATATTTTTGTTTTGTTTTTTTTTTGGTCAATGATATTATATTTTTGTTAAATTGTATTAGTTACCATGAAAAAAAACCGGCCCATTGTTTTTGCTTGTTAAAAAGGCCCATTTATCTTATCTTATTAGTAAGCGGAAGGTGAAGAGTGCATAAGGCTAATCCTGATTTGTGAAATGGCGAAGAAGGGGAAGAAGCAGCTGATGACGTCAGCGCCATGGAGGGGCGACGATAACACTGATTCAGAGTTCCAAGATGCTAAGCTCAAAGTCACCGCCCAGCCCGGTAACGGCACTTCAACCATGCACGTCCCTCGCTTCAAGTCCCACCACCACCACCACCACGACGGCGACGATTCCATCGAGATTGACCCTGAGCTTCGCTATAGTTTCCACCGCAACTTTCAGGTTTATTTGTTTTTGTTTCCTCTCTTCTTTGTTTTTCTTTTCTGATAGAGATTATAGAATTAAATCGCTTATTTAGTTGTAATTTTCTTCAACCTAAGTTTCGAATTGGAATGCAGTTTCTGCAACGGGTTTTTAGCATCGACACTCTGGTGAAACCTCTTCCTCCTGCCATGGCATACGATGTGTCTCGCAACTTGAGCTTCTTCACCCGCATCTTCACGCAATTCTTTGGTATGTTAAGAGTTAGTGTTGTACTTTTATTTATACATAGTTGAGGATTAAATGGAAACACAATGCAGAGAATCAAAACTCTACCAATTATTTTCAGGATTGCTTATTGAATATAGCAGCATATAAGTTTTATTTCCCTTTTGGTCTCCTAGCTTCAGCTTTTTATGCTTCCTAGGTTCCCTTAAAAGCTTAATTGAACCTTTTTCTTTATAATAGGCCTTCGAAAAAAAAAAAAAAAAAAAACTAGTCATGAAAGATTCAAGCCTTGACAAAACTACGCATGAAAGGTGACCTCAATTTGTCAAAACTACCCAAATTACCCAGGCTATTAAGGTTTGGGTAGTTTTGATGAACGAAACTCATCTTTTATGGGTAGAAAATTTTTTACCTTAGTTCATGGTTAGTTTTATCTTTCTCGTGGGTAGTTATAGTATTTTTTCCATAGGCCTTCGGGCTTTAGTTATAAAGATCTCTCTCTCTCTCCCTTTCCCTTTTCTCCTCTTCTTACTTCTACCTTAAGTGCCTTCAAGTCATGTCATCCATTCTTCAGTGCTAAACTTTACTTTATATGTGTAATCTCAACTATGCTAAGATTGATGGATTATCAGTTACCACTCTGAAATAGGCATGATTAGGAATGATTGCATTAGAGAGTTGGGGAACTGACCATAGATATAGAGAACATGATTGATAGAATCTTCTATTAGATGGTATGAATATGTTTGAGAAGATTGATCTAGGCTTTTGTTAGAAGAGTGGATTATACTACATAGTGGGTAGTATTGTAGCTAAATGGAACGTACGGTTTTTGGAGGAAATTGTTAATAGTAAATAAATATAAATGGTTTAAACACGTATATGATTTATGTTATATCACTGTTGTATTGTTTAATCCATGTAGCTGACGCTATCTAATGGGATAACACTTATTCAATGTCATTTAGCATTTAATGATAGTAACTTCTTAATAGCCAACAATCAAGAAAGTTATGATAACCCTACAAATGGCATGATACCATCTATTCAAAACTCTCTAATGATTACAAGCAAGTTAATATTATAGACAGTAATTGGTAGTATCATGCTATGTGTAGAGTTCATGGTGAACCGAAGTCTATAGTATGATTAGTATCATTGTCAAAATCAAATTACTGCTGTCAATCCTGCTCTGGTTATCAAGGAAACCAAGTATTTGTTACCTGGGTAGAACAAATATCCATAGAGTCTGAGATTTTGATCCTTTTGTTAATATGTTTGTCACTTAAATAAACTTGCAGATCCTGAAGGTATTGCAAATGCCCAGAAATCGTTGGGTATAGGACGGGAAGAGAAAGCTCGCAATGTTCGCTGAAGAATCCTTATCAATGTTCTGTTTGTTAATGTACCATTTTTCAAATCAAAGTTTGTTCATCTATAATGGCCCAGAATATCATGTATGAATGACTAAATATTTTCTAGTTCGATCAAGTAAAATCTACAAAGTTATTTAAGCTTGTTTATCATGAAATATAGTTCATGAAATGTTACCAAATTCAGCCTAATTGCATTTCTTTCATTTTCTTTTTCCTAGCCTACCAATAGGAGCTCCAATAAAAAAAAAAAAAAAACTAAGTTGGCAGCTGTAATCAAATCTTAAGTTTGTGGTCTGTAAGTACTGAGTGGTTATTTAACTTTTTAAGTGAAAAGAACCTGTGAAAACTATATGTACTCCATTATACCAGCCATTTAAAGAAAATTAATCCAAATGGCAATAGAATTAGATTTTAAAAAATAAACTCAAATCGATACAATGCAAATCCTAGTTGCTTGAAATAAATTATATCAATTTTATCTTTTAAATTGTTTCAAATTGCACTGCAAATATTTTTTTTTACTCATCCAAAGCCTAATGTGCAACTATCTTTTTATAATCAATTATTCTTGGTGTACATCTCTTTTTGGTGTACACCTCCAATCAAGTCTCAAACGAACAGATTTTTACTATTAGAACGAACAAGTTTTAAAAAGCAAACGAACAAGTTTTTAATCTGTTTGTGTAAACTATAAAACATGTTTGTTGTATATATAGATTTCTGTTCATGCACGAACAGAATATTACTACTAGAACGAATAGGTTTTTAAAAGCAAACGAACAGGTTTTAGTTTTAAAATCTCACCGTGTCAACTATAAAAACATGTTCATTGTATATATAAAAAATTGTTCGTTTGGGACTTGGTTGGAGGTGTACATATAGTGTTATTGTTTTATATAATATATCTCATTTCTTTTTTCTTTTTTTTTGGACTTGTAATATATCTCATTTCTAAAGTTAACAAAAATATAGATAATTCTAAAACAGTATATAATTGCAAATATGAAATTTATTTTGTTTATTTAAGAAAGAGAATGATCTTTTTTTTGGGGGGCATTTTTGCAAATGTTGAAAACATTGGGGTGAGCTAGTAATATGATGAGAGTTGAAGGGCGGGGAATGTCAATTTTGACATTACAATGAACCTTGCCTTGCATTGAAGAAGTGAGAAACAGAGAACGAAGAAAAATCGATCCCAATAAAAATGGCGGGGGTTAGGCAGAGTGCAGTGACGACTCTCCCAACCATCATTCGAAGTCTCCGAAAGGAGCCATTGAAGCCTCAAAACCATTCTTTGCCTTCCCTTCGACGCGCTTTTTCTCTCTACGATCAAATCAACCTCATTGACCAAGTCCCCGATGACACCCTCCGATTCCAAGGGTAGGGTTAGGGTTAGGGTTACAGTTACTGTTACACTCATCATTCCAATCATCTTCATCATGTTGTTGTTGCAAATTTGAATAATTGTTCCTTTCTTTTGGGTTTGATTTTGTAGGTATACTGATACAGGGTTTACTGTGAATGGTGTTGAATATGAAGGGAGCTTGCTTTGTGTTGGAAATTTGCTCTTATCTTTTAAAGCAAACAAGTTCTCTGATATCAATGCTAAAAGGTTTTCTTTCTATTCTCTATGTTTCTTCCCTTTGCATAACAATTCTCTTGCATTGCCCTCTTCCTTTTTAGCCTATGTAATTTTCAAAGGTTTATGATAGATATTGAATGGATGAGTCTATAGTCTTTAACTTTAGTGCCTCACAACTGTTAGTATAGTGCTTATGTGAACTGTGACGGCTGGATAACGTTGACAGTTCGGTCAATGTGGTGTCTGAAATGGGTTCATGTGACTTCATTAGTGTCCATATCAACATTACACTAACAGATATGAGATGAAAGTTTGGCTAGGACTAATAAGAGTCATGTTCTGAAAGTGGAGGACTTAGTTGATAAATTTAAAAAGTCAGGATCAAATTGACTTATCCAGCCTAATAAGAATTACCTCATTGTGTAATAGTTTGTCATTATGAAAACTTACTCTTGGATCTTCAAGACACTATTTTAATTTATATTTCTTAATATGCACTCTCGGAAGAAAATGAAGGAAAGTTAAGTAATTTAAGCCCAAAATCATTGTATTAGCCGACATGCTCTTTCTTACTTAGGGAAATCGATGCTTGTGTAGTAGAAACTTAGCAGCTACTAAACTTGGCACCCTCGTAGGAAAATAATGCAATCTCATAAAAGAACAACACTCCAAATTGGGTGAAAAATTGTGCAGTAGTTCCGTATAGAAAGAAACCAGCAACATCAACAATCAGCCAAAGAATAACCAATATAGTGACAGACACAGATTAATGAATAAGCTTTCAGATTTGCACATAACCATGCCAACACCAAGTGAAAAATTAGCATGCCTGTAGGTTATCTTTAGATACTCAAAGTAGAAGTGAGCCAAGAACTTTGTAGACAAGCACTTGCGTAGACGTGTTCACTGATAACGTCGCAGGAAAAAGATGGTAGCATGATGAATGTGCATGGATTACTTGCATATTTAACCCTGATGTCTTGCTTGCTTTTCAGTCTAATGAAATTTCTTTCTTATCCACAAATGGTGTGGTACCAATACTAAGTACAAATATAGGTAGGGAGTGCAAAATTTTGCACAAACTAGGGTATGGGTACATGAAGATACATTACATAAAAATGTACATTCATAAACAATAAAGAGATTTAATCACAAAATATATGTAACTTTTATGTTCATGCGAAATATCTAAAAAAATGAAATTTGAAAGGATAAAGTAGTAGTTTGGTTCATTTAAAAGCAATCCAAACAATTTGTTTGCAATTTTTTTGTTTTTATGAAGACTAATTAGTAATTTGTATTTTGGTAGCATATTCTAATTAAAATATTTAACCATGAAGTACGCATGAGTATCAAACTAGTGTGGCTGTTGGGTACGATAGCCACTGACTTAAGGGTACCCATGTTTCAGAAATCCACAATATTTGCTGGACCAACTAATATCTTTTATCTTTGATTTCCACTGCCAATTTAATTTATGTTGCCTTCCATTGTGGTCGATACTTATTATGTATTCACTATGCTTTATTTTGTCTTATCTTCAAACTTGAGAATCAGTTAAACTGACGATGCCCTCTGATAAATGGCTGTGGAATAAAAAAGAAGCTATGCGTTTAATGTTATAATTCCATATCAACTTGTATTAAGGAAATATATGCCGTTTGTATTGATTAGATGTCTCATTTTGTGCCTTGTTGCAGCTTATCGCTCTTCCAAATTATTCGCCCTATTCCAGGTTAGTTTCTTGGTTTTGTCATCCATTTTGTTGCTTGATTTCCTCCTTTTCCATTTCCATTTCCTTATCATATCGCCTTTAGGTACACAACCAGCCATTTTCAAATGTCATCCAATAAAATAAACCATGGATTCATTAAATGATCATAATTGTATAAAGTGACATATATTGTATTTTTCACATATATTGTGCCTTTAGCTAATCACTTCGGCTTAATTACAAGATACTGCTTTTAGATTTATATAAACTGACGCTTAGATACAATATATGCAGAGATTTTGATTGTTGGCTGTGGAAGATACATTCAACCAGTGCATCCTGAACTCCGTCAGTTTGTTCGGTCTACTGGCATGAAGTTGGAAGCTGTTGACTCGGTATGTATGGTTGTAAAATTTGAATGTTTACTTAGTTAAATAGGGTATAAATTTGAGAATTTAATTTCCATATACCGTAAGTGTAAAAGAGTTTTACACATATATCCAATCAGATGTTACAACATCATCAAGAGCAATTAATTTTCAAGTCCATTACTTCTAAAGTCAAATAAATATGTGAATCTGATTTGATGACTTTGTAAAACTCTTTACACCGTCAGTGCATCAAAATTAAACTCTAAATTTGATTGTATATTTCATTTACTTGTCATCCGCCAGAGGAATGCTGCTTCAACCTACAACATTCTAAATGAGGAAGGTCGTATTGTGGCTGCGGCACTTCTTCCATATGGAGTTTCTTCATGAACCTTGGACTTTTTGCTTCAATTTTCCACATTATCACCATTCAAAGATCTTAGCCTAGGTCTTTCCTAAAAAATGCTTTAATTTTACATGTTGAAAGTTCGTTTGAACTAAGAGCGAGGCCTTTGTCGTTAGCTGACCGGTTCCCTTTGTAATAATAATTAAAATGTATAGACACTTGTACTCAAACAAGCAACTATGATCTACAGTTAGTGGTTTTTGATCTTTAATGTCATATCAATTTGCTGGGTTGAAACTTGAAAGGAAAACTATACTATTCAAAGGGTTTTGCACTAGGAAATTAAGTTCAAATATAACAGTTGTTTTTATGGAAATAAATGCATGATTTTCACTGAGTTACATAAAAGCCTATAATTTTGAATCTTAGTCAGTCATTAGCAAAACCCTTATTCAAATTTTTGGTGGTGTTGCTGCAGCGATCATATCCCTAACCTTAATATGTTTTCTTAAGCTTGTCAGATATCAAAATAATGTCACTACAAAGAACAAAGATTAAATGATACAATTAACTCCCTTAAAAAAATGATACAATTAACTAAAATCTGTTATACTGGCAAAATTCCCCATTTTGACTACATGAGTACTCGAGGGGGGGAATACACACACCATTTCCATTTAGGAGTTCAAAACTGCCAGCAATTTATTTTATAGGCACATAAAACTCCGTAATTGGCTCTCTATAAGGGGTGTTAAAAAAAAAGTTTTATTACAAATTCACTTTACAACTCTTCCTTTCGTTACTGCAGTCTCATATGAAGGATGACCAATACAATTTGTCAATCAATTCCCAGACTGGAATAAGGTTCAATTCCACCCTGACAAAGAAAGAAAAAAGGAAATAAAGGAAAAAGTTGCAACATAAATTTACTTCTGCACTACTGTATCTCACAGACAAACAGAAAAATAACTAAAAAGCTTAATAAAAAACAAATTATTACTATTATTATTATTATTATTATCATCTTGACCCTTCTTTACTTGTCCAAATGACATTAATCTCTCTTACAATTGAGATTAGTGTGCCCTACAAGGGTACGGAGTTGGTAACCACTTGAATGTTATGGGAGGTCAATGCATGGTTTTAGAAAGAGAGGAGTAAGGTTGAACTTTAACAAATCTAAGGGGAGATGAATGAAGTTTACCCAAAAAGTTGTTTCTTAGGGATGGATACATTGAATTTATACACAGAAAAGCAGCACATATGAATTCAATGAAGGAACTCTGTTATACACAATTATACACTAATCTATTAACAAATAGGTCATCTGAAGAATACAAATGTACACAACGAATGCAAGCATGCAAGTGTTTGAATTGTGTGGGATGTAAGGTACAGTGAGATATAAGATATGCAACCAAAATTATTTTTACAGAAATATGCTACTCACTGAGCAGTCATCATGAACACGCCATACAGTCTCGCCCAGAAGGTTCGCCACTGATAGGACAGTTAGCTGCGGAAAGTAATTCTGTTCTGCCACCGGAATTGTATTCGTTATGATGACTTCCTGAAACAAGCCGCTTGACAACCTTTCTATAGCAGGAGGACTGCAAAGGCAAAAATGTTGCACGAGTGAAACTGCTTTGCATCAAACATAAGGTAGGAGCCCAAAATTTTATATTGAACATGAGAACTGTATAGTAAATTTGCTAGGGAAAACTCTCATTCACTTGCACAAACAGAAGAAACACGAGCAAGAAAACAATAAACTACAGAACCCAGAAAGGTCTGCATACTACAAGTGTTAGAGAACTCAATTAAAACTTCAAGGACAATCTGATAATACTTGGCTGCAATTGTACATTTACAAAAATTGTGAGATGATTTATGGAACATAAAGATCGTTATACCTGAAAACAGCATGTGTACTGCATGCATAGACTTCTCTTGCCCCTTCTTGATGCAATAGTGCTGCACCTTTGGAAATGGTTCCTATAGGAAATTCCAAATTTAGTTATAAAGAGAGAGAGAAAGATGATCAGAATTAGCTAATTTTCCCATATTTCAGACAACATAAATTATGAAGCCAAACAATCAAGACTCTTAGAAGTACATACAGTCTCATGTCAAGTTCTTGAAAATAATTATAACAAAGGAATGGGTTAGGTAGAGAACCAGACAAGTAACTATTTTTATCTTTAACGTGCATTATGTTTTACTCAAAATAAACCATTTAAATTATAGCATCAACTTTTGAGACAATAATTTAATTGATTAAAGTATAAAATTAGAGGTTGCCAAACAAGTTTAACACAAACTTAACAAGTTTGACACAAACTCACCAGCTGTATCAATCATGTCGTCTACCATCACAGCTACCTTTCCTTTTACATCACCTATCAAATTCATCACCTGGAAATGAATTTTACCAATCAGAAATTCGGAATGCCTTAAAGGTGCTTCAGTTTAGCTCTTCATAAATATAAGCTTTAGCTAGAACTTTAAAAGTAACAAAAGTGGTCATGACTCAGACTAGGCAGTGGTTCAAAACCCATACCAAATTAACCATACTAGCAATGAACTGGTTTTGTTACAGGTTTTTTATTGCATAACCATTTGGTAACAAAAGCTCCTATAACTATTCCAAATCATGTGTCATCTCTTTCTAGAAATTCAAGTTTTTTGGTAGAGACACATGAATGACTATATATCCAAATATAAAAAATAAAATAACAAAAAAGATTTAAGAAAAAGTTATAAGTTAAATGTTTTGATTAAGACATCTACATTCTAGAATCAAGAGAAGTACAGGATCACACCTCAGCAACATTATGCCCATGTCGCCTCTTATCAACAATAGCTAAAGGAGCATCAGATAATTTCTTTGCAAAAGCACGTGCTCTAGCAACACCACCAACATCAGGGGAGACAACTACCAAATCATCTGAACATATAGTCTTGCTGGCAAGGTAATCAAGTATAACAGGCTGAATGTGTCACAAAACAACATGTGATTATTAACCATTCTAAATAGAAACTTCTAGGCAACGCATAATTAATAAATAGATAAAACACAAACTAAAAATATCATTAGCATATCTCAAATATACATACAGAATGACAGGTAGACTCTAATTACCTGTCCGTACACATGATCAACTGGAATATCAAAATAGCCCATGGACTGCCCAGAATGGAGATCACAAGCAAGAACACGATTTGCACCTGCTTCAGTAATTAAATTTGCTACAAGCTTGGCTGCAATGGATTCACGCCCTTGTGTCTGAAAATGTAGTACCATGTAACTAAACTGGGGTTGGATAAAGAATATTTCCAGCTACTTACATCAACTTGAACGGTGACATAACATTTCTATAGCAATGCATGAGAAATGCTAATTAATAACTTTAGAGCTTTTACGAATTTATGACTTCAGTAGTTATTCTTTGGCAGTTGCAACTAGAATGTGATATTGCCCCAATGACTTATAGATCGTCACGATATAGCTATGATGCACAGATACACAAAACTGGTTGCCCATATGATGTTAAATTATATACATATAACACACACTATTTCAAGGAACTAACCAAGGAAGAGGTGTCAAGGAGATAACTAATTCCACTGAATTAGGCAACAGCACACATTCATGAGTAAAATTGCTTCAGACATGATTATGTACTACGCAAGATTTTCTAATACTATATCTTACCAACATATACTTAAGCCCAATTTGCATTAAATACTGATGGAGTAGGGGAACAAGGCGTAACAGTTTAAAAAATAAACACATATCTTATGAATTTACAAAATTAAAATAAAAGCGGAAAGCTGACCTTTCTATCAGCTCTAGCATATCCAAAATACGGAATGACTGCAGTAATATTTTTGGCTGAAGCTCTCCTGCAGGCATCAATCATTATGAGTAGCTCCATAAGATTCTCGTTGGCGGGTGGACACGTGGGCTGCACAAGAAACACATCACACCCTCTGACACTCTCTTGCAGCTGAACATATATCTCACCATCAGCAAAACGCTTAATCTTAATTTTCCCTAGCTCCAGCCCTAAGTAGCACGCAATTTCCTACACGACAAATAAGTAACATCACATCAGACTTCATCTTAATATATTAATAAATAGTTCTATACTTCTACAGTACAATGAGCAAAGAACACCAGAAACAAATGGTGTTTTGTGCTTCGAAAATTAATGTTATACATATTGGCTATAGAAGGTGAGGATGTATGTTATGTTAATAGAAATAAATAACAGCATAAAGGATCAATGTAACTTCACATACACAGCTCGCATATATAGGGAATGAACCCGTGTCCTTAACCCAATGTCGCATAAACACCCTGAACCACTCTCCACTAATTTCCCCCTATCAGCTCTTAGGTCTCAATTATAACTCAAATTTCTTAGCAAATCGGTATGCAAATAATAATGTGGAAATTGAAAGAGTTACCTGAGCAAGAGGAGGATTAGCAGTACCGGAGAATATTCTGAGACGAGTATCGTTCTTGTTGACCAAATCCTGGACGCGCGCATTGGGCGAAACAAGGAAACTTGGAATGGCGGTTCCGCTGCCGCCAATAAGCATGTCAGCACCTTGATTGGTTGCTGCTCTGCCATTATCGAACTTCAAAGGCTCAATTAGCTTGCACCTCTGCAACCACCAAAGTAATCAATCAATCAAAATGAAGAAACGAATTAGGTCAGTGAGAAAACTAGGAAGGTGACTTACGACGGCGTTTCGGGGAGAGAAGCGAGGGAGAGGTTTGATTGGAGGGAGATGAGGATGTGGGAAGTGATTGCGGGAAGTGAAAGAGGAGGAAGAAGCAGAGTTCCAGTGGAGTAGAGTAGACATAGCCACACCAAACCTGTGTTTACCGTCACCTGCCTATTTGCGGTTTGAATACCTTCCATTTGAAGCTTTGTTGGCTAGTCATTGTTATCATTATTATTTTTTTTTTTTTGGAAAATGACAAATGTGCCCCAGACTTTTGAAAATTATATAAATATACCCTGACGTTTGTAAAATATATAACGGTCCCTGATTATTTTAATAACCAGTACAATGATATCCTTTCGTAAATTTAACTCACTAGATTATAAAAAAAAATTAAAAAAAAAGAAAATGAAAATGTGAAAATAGAGAATAAATAAGTAAAAGAAGGAAGAAAAAGTAGAAAAAGATGGTGTTACAATCTGTTGAATCCAACCAGAATGGAGCTAGAACCTTTTTATAGGGGTGGCCAAATTTTTTCATTTAAAAAAATTTATTTGATGTAAAAATTTCAAGTATTTTATTTATAGAATCAGAATTCACATAATATATAAATACAAAAATAACAAATATTAAAATATTTAAATATTATAATATAATAGAAAAATAAAGTTTTGGGAATTGTTATATTTGAAAGCTAATATAATATACTTGATGGTGAGAGTAAATAAGTTACGGGTGATAATTCATATATTTTGTGGAAGATTATTATTATTATTCTGATTGGATGATTTTATAGCATTGTTGAATAAAAAAAAATATTATAAGAGCCTACTTTTTTAATTGTTTAAATAATAATCATGCCTAGGTTTTTTATCTGCGGTAGAGTATAAAGTATAAACTCAATATAAATAACTAAATTATGAAATATGAAAACAAGTAATTTAATAATTAAACTAACGCATGTCAGACATAAGGGCTACAATTCAATAAAAATATAGAGTTCCCTTAATATTAGTAGTCATAAAATTAAAAAAAAAAATGTATGCTAGGAGAAAGATAAATGAAAGTAAGCCCAAAATATGTAATGAAAGAATATTAAACAAGAAAGAATGATCCAATAAACCCAAAAAAATAACCCAAAAAAAAACTGTATCAAAGGAAAATTCAATTTTTTAGGGGGCCACTTCTTAATAATTAAAAAAATTTTAAAGAAAAAATCAAAGTTCAGGGGTGGCCATGGCCTCCCTTGGCCAATACAAGGCACCGCCCCTGAATCCAACGGAGGGGCATTATTGTATAATTTATTCGAAAGTCAAAAATTATTACGTATTTTATAAACGTTAAGCTATATAATTTTTAAAAAGTTAATGGCACTTCATTTTTTTTTAACTTTTTTTTCGTCAAGTGCAAAATTAATTTTAAAACGGATCTAAGTTTTATTTAAAAAGTTATCGCATACATAAGATGAGATTTAAACTTATTTAAGCATATTAATGTGCATGATTAATATAATTAGAATTTCTTCGAAGTGAATTAACCATTAACCATTTTACCAAAAGCAAATTAGTTGAATCCTACTTCTTAGCCAATCTATTGATAAACTAGCCATGCTCTTGATTTCATCCAATACTATTACTTTTAACTTGCTAAAAAAGCGAAGAAATATAAACAAGTTTTGGGGAGAGAGATTGATATTCCTTCAGAAAATTACATGGGAATTGCTTATTATATATTACACTCTAATAATATTCAAAATATACATGCATTTTGTTTGTTTTCTTCCTCTTCCTCTCTCTCAATTTCATATTATTTTCACGTTCAAAACAAAACTGAAGCCTAATCCTCATCATATCATCATCAAATAGAGATTAGCCACTTGAGGAATCTCCCCCTTCATGGAGAACTATTCACACAGCTCTATATATCACCTTATAATGGAGCTGTTACATATACACCTACCTTTGGTGCTTTTATTGAAGCTGTGGTGGAACATTTTGAAGCCTTAGAATTTATTGTTCCTAGTTAGCTTTGAACATGGTGAGAAGCCAAGCTGCTGAAACCACTTGATCTGCTAGAATACTCCTTTATCAGTTTATAGAAGAAGGAATCTTCTCTTTCAAGTAACTTTGATGGCTCATCATACTCAGCAATTCTCCCTGCAACAAATTAAAACACACCATTATTATGTGTAAGATCTTCACTTGATTTGGTTTATGTATTTGTGTATGGATATATGTCGTGTTTAACTCATTTTCAATGTATATTTTATATCAGTGGCTGGTTTTGGGTGTACACTTAGCATGGTAGAAAGATTTTATGTACCTTCACTGAGCACCAAAACAAGATCGCTGTCGATAACCGTGTGAATCCGGTGAGCAATTGTGACGACGGTTCGATCTTTAAACTCGTGACTGATGATCTTCTGTATCACACCATCAGTTGCAGAGTCCACAGAGGCAGTTGCTTCATCAAGAACTAATATGCTACTTCTCTTCAGCAATGCTCTTCCAAGGCAAAATAGTTGCCTTTGTCCTACACTCCAGTTCTCACCATTTTCTACAACTGTAAAATTAGGATTTCATTTCATTTTAGTAATGATTTATTGATTCTCACCAAAAGTATGGTAAAAAAATTATTATGGAGAGTTGTTTTATGAATTCAACCTTGGCTGTCCAACTTCTCTTGCTTTTCCCTCACTAGCTGACCAAGTTGACATTTATCTAGTGCCTGAAAGTAAAATGAAAAAAAAAAAGTTATTTCTTGTATTTACGGTATATTTATACAGTTGTCCAATAACATTCGATTCACATTGTCAATATAAAAAATAGTTACTTTTTCTGACATGATACTATCTAATTATAGGCAAAGTAAAACTACAGTGCATCAAAATTAAATTAAATTTTAAAATGATAAAATTTGTTTTCAGCCAGAAACATAGAAGGCTAATATGTTTGTTTATTGAATGAAAAGGAATGAAGAACTTGTTTGATATGGAAATAGTGAGGGAACAAAGTTATCACTTCCAATCTGCTTACTTGACTTGAATGGTAAGTAAGAAAATGTTCACAATGATATAGACACAGAAAATTCCATTTCATGCACTATAAATGACTCTAATTAATGCATTGAAATATCAATTTACCTCCCAGATTTGAGTGTCAGAGTATAGTTCGAGGGGGTCTAAATTGCCCCTAACAGTGCCTTCAAACATGGAAGGGTCTTGTGGGATGATGCTGAGCCTTGACCTTAAGTCATGAAGTCCTATCTTGCATATGTCCACATTGTCTATTACAATGCTTCCTTCTCTTGGCTCAACAATCCTAAAAATCGCCTGTATAAGGGTCGATTTTCCACTTCCGGTTCGTCCTACAACGCCGATTTTCTTCCGTCCGGGGAACGTGCATGTGATGTTTTTAAGAACTGATGGGAGTTGTTCAGCATAGCGTATCTGTCAAACATTTTGTTACAGACTAGAAATGTAATTTAATGGGTCTCTCATCTTATAAACTCCTTACTCCTTTTTATTTCCTTCAATATAGGACTGATTTCAATACTCACTCGCACTTAAACCTTAACATAGAGTTCATCACTAACCTGTAAATTTGTGAAGGATATTGTTCCGGTCTCCGGCCAGTTGCTCGGCGGCCTGCTGTCCTCGATGACAAGCGGCGCCTCACTTGCTACATTTCTGTATTGCAGAATTCTTTCAACTGATATCATCTTGTTTTCAGCATTGCATATATTCCATATAACTTGAGCTTGCAACACATTCAGATTGATTCCATATGTTACTGCCAACCCTGCAATGCCTGTAACAGATCCAATGCAGAAAAACAAAATAGATAAATATTAGTCTAAAAATTACTTGATAACATGATTTTGATTTTGATTTTTTGTTGTACTCACTTGGATTGATTATTCCTTCAGGGAGGGTCACAAGCATAACAAGTGAGAATGCAAAAACAAAATTTGAAAGAATGTTCAATCTGAAAGAAAGCCATTCCATTGCAGACACATTATGAAACCATGGCCTTGCATGGCCATCCACAAGATCAAGATTTGTGTCTACGAATCGGCCTTCTTGATCGAAAGCTCGTATCGATGCTGCTCCGGCTAAAGATTCTGCGAAATGGTGGAGGATTGGTGCAATTTGTATCTGTGCTAAGCGAGCCAATTCTCTTGCTGTTGGTGTATAATATCTCTGAGATAAAACAAGATTTAACTTCAGTTAGGATATCAAAGATAAATTGGTTAGTGACAATCATAATAATTAGGAACTAAAACTCTTTGTATGTTATAAGAATCTAATTGCAACTTTGAGTGAACTATAGAGACTTTCATAAGAGTTAATTCTCAATTTGGTTCCTGAAGTTTCACTTTTCTGCTACAATGGTCCCTAAAGTTTATTTTAACTCTATTTGGTCCTCCAAGTTTAGAAATATACCTCACTTCAGTCCTTGAGGCAATTTTCATCACTCATACGTTAATTTTATGTTGATATAGATGATCGACTGCCACGATGAATACCAAAAACGACGTTGTTTGATGAATAGCGCTTAAATTCGGTTGAAACGATGTCATTCCAAAGGGTATTTAAGGCGAAAGTTTCTTAGTAAAATACATACCCCTAGGAGTGATGTCGTTTTGGGTATCCATTATAGCGGTCATCCATCTATACCAGCATAACATTAATATACGAGTGATGAAAGTTGCCTCACGACTAAAGTGAGGTACATTTCTAAACTTGAGAGACTAAATAGAGTTAAAATTAACTCTAGGGACCATTTTAGCAGATGAGTGAAACTCCAGCAACTAAATTGAAAATTAACTCAATAACTAAACCTTGATAATGTACTTCATACAGATTGTAATAATCAATGTTGTTTGAACTTTGTTACATTGCTGAAATGAGAAAGAAGAAGAAGAAAAAGGTGACATACTTGATACCATATGCAAACTGCAGTTACTGGAATGAAAATGGCAAACACTTGCCATGCCACCTGAGACATCACTGCAATAGTTCCCAGCATTTGGATCACAGAGAAAGCACACCATCCTAATTTTGTTGCCATCTCCAAGTCTAGAACACTTTGATCTGTAGAGACCTGAAAAAAAATATGGAAAAGACAAGATTTGTTTATGGACAAATTTAATTTTCTCTTAGAATAGAAACATTTTTATCATTGTGCTAAATAAAGAAAAACACAAATAGCATTGCTATGAATGTATTACTTTACCCTGTTCAAGATTCTTCCAGTTGGTGTTGAATCAAAGAATGACATTGGAGCTCTAAGCACACTATGCAGCATGCCTGTGAAAAATGTCTGTGCTGTCCAAAGGCCAGTGTATGCGACCAACATGGCTCGAACCAGCACGCATAGCGCGCCGGCCACAGAAAGCACCATGTAAATAAGCAGTATGAAGTTCATCTCAAATATAGGCTTAGCATCACTACTTGTAGGACAAACCCAAGCCATCCAATAGTTACTTGCAATCTGAAGTACTTGGAATGAAGATTGTGCTAAGATTATAACTGGAACCAATGCTCCTCCTTTCACAGTTGTAAGATAAGACCAGTATACTTCCCTTGATATGCTTCCTGTCTCTCTTTCTTCATCTTGCACCAATTTTCCTTCATTCCCCTTTTTGCTCTCTGCAGGTGGATTATCTTCAACTGTGTCATGCTGTTCTGTGTTCATGAGTTTTGCATTTGAGTTTGATTCTGCCTCAGCTATGGGATTTTGAGCTGTTCTGCTCGAGTTTTCGACCGTGAGAATCGACTCGAGAGCTTTACTATGAGCACCAACCAAGACTTCAAATCCTATGTTTTGCTGTAGAAGCTCTTCAAATTTCCCAGCTTGTGTAATTTTCCCATTTTGCATCACCTACATTGGATTTTGGTCAGTTATATAACTTAGTAAACAACCATGTCAAACTCTTCATTCATACTCTAACATAGAAAAAAAAAAAAAAACCAAAACTACCAACAAAAGATTCTGACAAAAGTGCCCCATGAAAGAAAAACACGAGTTTTCTACCCATGAAAAATGGGCTCTGTTGGACAAAACTACCCAAACGTCATTAACAAGACATTGAAGTTTGGGTAGTTCTGGGTGACGTTTTGTCGCTCATCTTTTATGGGTAGAAAACTCATTTCTTTCTTTTATGGGGTAGTTTTGTTAGCATCCGAATCTTTCTTGGGTATTTTTTATATTTTTTTCCTCTAATATATATAAAATCAGTACTGAACAAAAAAAAAAAAAAAAACAAGTCTGATAATGAATCTAAACTCAGAATATTCACAGTAAATTTACCAGGATGAGATCTGCTGCTGGAAGAAATTCAACTTGGTGTGTTACAAAAAGTATAGTCTTCTCTTTAAGAATCCCCATAAGGCACTCCTACAGCAATGAATTTGAAACAAACAAACTAGTATTGAAGTAACTATTTCTCAAAAGCATATGAAACATTTACAAAACACCAAACTATCTGACCTTAAATAGGTGTGTTCCAGTATGTGCATCGACGGCGCTAAAAGGGTCATCTAGAAGATATATATCAGCATCTTGGTAAACGGCTCGCGCTATCTGAATCCTTTGCTTTTGTCCACCACTCATGTTGATCCCTCTTTCTCCAATCTCAGTGAGATCACCACAAGAGAATAGCTCAAAGTCCTTCTTCAATGCACAAGCTTCTATAGTCTTCTCATACTTTTCAGGATCATACTCTCTTCCAAATGTGATATTGTCTCTGATATTCCCTGTAAGTATCCATGGAGACTGTGGAACATAAGCTTTGCTTCCACTGATCTTCACCATGCCAGATTGCTTGTATATCTCTCCTAAAATGCCAGACAGCAGACTCGATTTACCCGAACCAACCGTTCCACAAATAGCTACCTTCATTCCTCTTTT
>JASCZI010181245.1:277990-290862 GCA_036250425.1 Stylosanthes scabra | reverse complement strand
CCTTCAACTCTATTTGATCAATGGATGGAATTCTAGACTCTGGATCCCAGCTGAATCTCCCTTTATCAATAACTACATCAAATTCTGTTTTGTCCCTTGCTACATTTTCAATGACATCATGCTGGATTTCTTCCTCCCTAAGGTATGAAGCGATCCGATCAACCGAAACTTTCCCTTGAGCCATGACATTGAGCAAATCAGGTAGGCTGAAAATGGGATCCTGTAGCATTCTAAAGGTGGCGAATGCGGATAAAACTCGTCCGGCCGTTAGCTCGATTCCCATTAGCATACAAGCCCAAAAGGTTATCACAGAAATGAATGTAGGTGATCCCCAAAAGATAAAGGCTGAAAGTGCTGCTTGTTGTAATGACTTCAGTAACCAGCCATACTCCACCATCCTCAATGATTCAAGCCTTTTAAGAAACTCACTATCCCATGCTTGAAGCTTCAAAGTCTTCATGTTTCTCAGAACTTCTGAAGTTGCTTTCATTCTATCATCTTTGGCAGCCATGATCTTTGCTTGGTATCTTTTCTGTATCTTGGTAAGAGGTATGTTCAGAGTCATCACTGCTAGAGTAGCGGCTAGCGCGGCCATAGAGCCTAATCCGAGATTTGTATGCAAGATGAACACTGCTAAGGAAACTTGTATGGGAAGCATCCAAATCACATTAACATACCAAACAAAATCAGTGATTCTCTGCACATCAACACTCATATAGTTCATTATCTCGCCACCCGTGTGACTTTGTCGCGATCTATTCGAAAGATGCAGACCCTTCTTGTATATATGAGATATCAATGCAGATCTAAGGCGAAGGCCTAATTGCCTCGCGCCGAAAATCCATTGCCTCTGAGTTATTGTCTCAACCATTTTAGCACATAAGAATGCTAGTGAAAGAAGGTACCCTGTCTTCAATCCTTGCTTTTGCTTCTCCCCCAAGAAATCAACAAAGTCAGTGATCAAGTAAGGACCAACATATGAAGCCGAAGCGCATATCACGGCGAAAAGCGCATTGATTGCAGCTTTCTTCCTGGTGAAGTAATAGATTGCCTTGTAAACTGAGGGGTTTGTAGTCCCATCTTTCTCCTTTACCTTCCTAAGGCTCTCTTCGAAGGCCGAGTTTAGAAACTCGGCCGAGTCCTTGATATCGACATTGGGAATGTCACTTTGCTCAAGAGGCTTCTTGTAACCAACTTCAAACAATGGATTGAGCCAAGAGAAGTTGATGAGTTGAATCAAAGTAGCCTTTCCATATGGAGATTCCTTTACAAATTCTGAAGTTTTCCCAGGTTTCTTCTCACTTAGAAGTGGTTCAGTTACCTCACTTTTTTGAACTAACACAATGTCATTCTTCCCTCTGATTGATACAACCAATAAGAATGTTGAAGTAACCAAACCAGTGAAATCTGCATATTCTGCTAAACCAATTTGACCCTTTTGGCTAACACTGAAAACTGTGTGAAGTGATGTTCCAACAATGCACAAAATGAAGCTACAAATCCACCTAGCTCTAAGAATCCATGGAAAGAAAGAACTTGTTCTTGATGCCTTGCAAATTGCAATTAGGCTCACACCCCATGATAGAATTTGAATTGTCTCTGATGCAGAAGCCTTGAATTTTGATGTGCATTGAGTCTCATGATTGAGAATGGTGAAAGATAGAAATGCTGCATGAAGAGCTACCATCAAAATGGTGCAAACTATGCTGATTTTGTAAGCAAAACCATGGCTTGTTGTTGTTTGAATCATCTCTGAGGGGATTTTGTTGTGCTTGTTGATGAGGTTCACATTTTTTTTACTCAGAAGTTGGAATAACAAGATCAGAAAGAATCCAAATTCCACAGGTAGAATTATATGCTCCAATAAGCATAGTGAATCTAATGGAATCCATGAAGGTAAATTGAGACTTCTAATATCTGTCAATGTCAAAAATAATAAAAAATTATATGATGATAGTGTCACAATTCATGGTAATATTAAGAGTATTAAAATGAATAAACTTGAGAAACTAATTTAACTATTCTAAAGATTAAAATAACTAAGACAAAAGAAAACTAAAATAACTCAATTGAAATTATATAGAGACTAAGAAGTCGCTCCTGTTTATAGTTTCAAGTAGTAGTACTAAGCCGAATAATAATATAATAATAGTAATAAATTTTTAGTTCAAACATAGGCCTGTGATGCATGTACATTGAAATTGATTTTTGTTCAACTATGTACATTTACAGTGAGAGTTGATAGATACTACACAAATTTTTTTTTTATACAAAAGATAGTAGTACATTTAATAGAGTAAGTGCACAGCTAATATATAACATTTTAATAAAGTAATTTTTTTTTTACTAAAATACCTGTATTGTGAAATTTCAATGGATTCGAATTAAATTAACCATATTAGATATATATTTATTTTATCTAATTAAATCTTTTGTTTCTATATTATGTAAGAGATCATTTCAATATCAAATAGTTTAAAAATAAATTTTTAATTAACATTAAACTAGGCTTCTATTTAAGATAAAAATACATAATTTAATTAAATTTTATTTAATAAAATAAATATACTCTTAGAATTGTAATTAAATTTCATAGCTTAGGTTAATCAAATCTTGACCCACGTATACAAAAACAATCATCATCCACTATAAAAGTGAACCCCACACTTCAGAAAGGATAGCACATTTAAAGAGGATTGATGTTTACACTTTAGAAACTTATAAAATCTTCAGAGAGAATAATTGCAGAGTTATTATGATATATAAGAGAAGCATACACTTGACAAAAATTTATCCCTTCTTTATTTGGAGTTATCCCACACTAACAGAATATTCTCTATCTACACACAGCATATGGTGCCATCAAACATTGGCAACTTCAATAATACCCATCTACATTTTTATATGCTAAACTGATGATAGGATAAAAAAAAAATACATGGTCATTCAATTTAGTTAATTTTTTGAGTAATAAATTTAAAGATTAGTTTTTTTAATTATTGTATAACAATACACGATTATTTATTGTCTAATTTTTTTATGCCTAATTTTTTTCGAAAATTATGCTTCACACAAAGGGGAGTAGTGTTATCTCAGTGACTACTTCATCAACACATAGTTTATGAAATGATATTTGTAACAAAACCTTTACTTTATCTCCTTATGAAAAATGTCATGCTAACATAGTTTATTTTGTGCTATAAAGTATATGGGTTATATTATGTGTACACTAAGATCAATCAGATAGTCATCAGTGTATAATACATATTAAATATAAAATATATATATTGTTTAATTTATTTTTAGTATGTATTTTATATTTCAATGCGTCTTATATACCGATGACTGATTTTAGTGTGTAAATAGAATTGTTGAAAATATATATACTATAATTCAATTTAGAAAAAATTGGCATTTACTATTATTGATAGTTTTAGCTAGCATCTTTTGATTAATAATATAAATAAAATTTTTTTATTGAATAATAGTGTGTAAACTTTTCATATTGACATTACATTGCAATTAAATATTTATTAGTTTTTATTCCATTCATTTATTAATTCCAACATAACTTTCACCAATCCTATTAGCCCCGTCTTTTTCAATTTAATTATTGATAAACACAAACTTTATTATTGGTAAAATCATGAGATACCTTTAATTTGGCATCTATCACATCCTATATAGTTGTCCCAGTGCAAATTAGATACAAAACAAACAAAACCGAAGAAATTAGGGAAAAGTTAAAATAAAATTATATATAGCCGAAATAAGTCACCAAAAAAATATATAGCCTAAATAGCTATAGCTTTTATTTTCTTATGAAGTTTTTAAGAAGCACTAAGTGCATAAATTGTGCACTATTTGTGCACAAATTGGTACTTTTTAAAAACTTCATTAAAAAAATGCAATTCAAGTGCATAAATTGAGCATTATTTGTGCACTTGATGCTTCTTAAAAACTTCATAAGAAAACAAAAGCTATAACTATTTCGGTTTTATATATATATATTCTTAGAAAACAAGGCAATAGCACACAAAATCTAAAATTAAATAAATAAATGAATAATGTACCAAAAAGAATAATTATATTTTTTAAAAAAGAAAATAATAATAAAATTGAGATCAATGAATGTAAGCAAGAGGACAAAACTATTCATTACCATTGGTGGCAGACAGAAACATTATTCATGTGGCTGGTCATGTTGATTTAATTTCATGACAAATTGTTTTCAACTACGTGGAACCTAGTGAGAAAGCACTCTATAGCAAACTAAACAAATTATTATTATTATTATTATTTCATTCTAATCAAGAGTTTCATTTTGCTTTGTATACGTCGGAAAACAACAAACCTAAATCATATATAATTGTTGGAAAGTAATAAATATTAAATATTCTTTTGTTATTGTAGTGCTTCTACCAAAAAAAAATATGAGTAATGATATGGAACCAATATTAAGGGACTAACAGGGAGTTCATAAGTGCAATTAGGAAAATAATAGGTGATAAAAAAGAAGAGAGAAAAAGAAAAAAAAGTCTATTGAACACTTATTTGCTAAAAAATTATGGATTCCCTATACTTTCTCAAAAAATATATACATATAAGAAAATACATGAATAATTATATTTAATAGGCATATAGTCATGCAATATATATTTTTTAGTTTACGTGAATTTTTTCATAATTTTTTTTCACTTAACTTATACTAAAATTTTTTTTTAACTTTCTTTTGTTAAAAATTATTACAGGATATTTTTGTCTTTAAAAATTAAAAAGATTTAGAAATAATATTCAAGGAAATAATCAAGAAATGCTAAAGGTACTGTTTGGAATTCACAGTTTTTATCTTATTTTTTAATTTTTAGTTACTTTTGATAGAGACTAGTCTGAGGATTATGCAAGAATGAACAAGAGAAGGTACCACATATTATTAATAAGAAAATGATCATTAACAAGTTGGTCACATGCTTAAAACAGAAGAATATGTATGTGGTTTCTACTTTATTCTGAATATTTAAGTTTTTTGGAAATAAATTTTTGTGAAATTGGATATTGATTACTATATATTACATGTAACTAAAAATAATTTTATATTAAGAAAATAGAAAAATAGAACACATCAAGAATAATTCTATTATCAAATTTTATATATACCATTATAAATCTGCCCTTTTGCTACATCGAAAAAAAGTTTAAATACATATTATAAAAATAATAGTAATATATAATCAAGTGGCTGTAAAATTTAAATGAATTTTTTATATGATTATAAATGTCGTATGGTAAAATGTGTTGGTCAAGTACTCCGAATCTAAAAAAATAGCAGCTATTATTTTGTTTATGTTTGATAATTTAAAAAGTAAAAGAATTTGTACTTTTAACTTTGGAATACTATTAGTTTTTTTTAAGGTCGATAAGAATAGTTTTCTATAAGAAAAAAAATAGCTTAAGTCCTTATTTACAATCTTCCCTTTAAAGCAAGAAGAATAATAAAATTAAATATGATTATTATTCATTATACTCTATAAGCAGCTATATATTGATATAGTTCATGTTGAAAAGGTTTTACTATATAATGTAATGAATTATTATCAGCAGTGACATAAAACCAGCAGCATAATCTATTATTTAAGTTAACAGTAGTAGTTAGCCAATAATATTTTAAAATACTGGCGAAAAGTGTAGTGTTGAGTTATTATTAACTAAAGATATTAAGCTGCTAATAACTAAAAGTGTCGCAAATAAAAATAAATGAAAGTTGTTGCATTTCTCAATTATATATATCATCAAAGAAGTGAATTTTTATATATAATTTAGCTTCCATTAAAATTCTTAGCTGTCTTATTTTCTGAGTATTGAATATTCATGTATATGTTAGTAGGATCAGAGGTAAGCAACTAACTACTGAATATATATAAACTTACTTGTTGGAGTAAGTATGTAGTAGAAGTAGTCTTCCAAAGCCATGCTAAGCTTGCTTCCCAACTGGAAGTCCAAATTCTTCTTCTTCTATTATTGCTTCTTCTGTATGTAGGAAAAAAAACATATAGTAAATGTTACACTTAATAATTACTATCATATATGATTATTGGACTAATAATAAGATCATCATATACATAAAATAATAATGAGTACTAACTATTACCACTCAAGTAAGTAATAAGTAATTAATTTTCTTGTTTTGCTATTGGACTCTGTGATTATGTAACCAGATCAAGCAATTATAGGAGATAGAATAAGAAGAAAAAGAACTTCAAAGTTGAGTGAATATAGCAGCAAGAACAAAGAAGAACTTCTAATTCATTTTGGACCAATCAAATAGAACAGAGCTATGGGTACTGTATTTAAAGGGGTCATGTAATAATGCACAGCACTACCACTAAGTGACATATATTATATATATGTAATAATAATAATATTAATATTAATATTAATTTATTAATATATATAGAGATGTGGTTTGGTTGGAATGTTAGCTTAGCTAGACGTACGCTTGTCACGTGTAAAACACATAATTGAATTTTGGCATTTTATGTTTTAGTGTATGATGATAAGAATTTTATTTATTTATTTGTTTATTTATTTATTTTTGTGTGTAGTTTAGCTGTTGTGCATAGGACAGTGAATATAGAAGCACTGAGAAAACATATATACAAGATCTCTGATGATGGGCCCTTAGACGTGATTTCTAAAATTGCATAAATTTATCATGAAATTCGACATTATTGGGAGAGAGACTGAGAGTGAAAGATTGAGATTGAGAGACTGAGATTAAACTTATTGTGTTTAGTTTAAAATTTACTAGGAGATGGAGACTGAGACTGAGAGATAGAGATTAAATTAAGTTGATGAAGGAATAAAAAAAAGCTAATAATAAAAACTTTATTGTTGAATGATGATGTTTGAGTAAAAAAAAGTTTTTAAAATTTCAATGTCAATTTTTAGTCTTTTAATCCCTATTATTTGGAATAATTTTATTCTCTATCAATCAAATACAATACTAAATTTCAATTTCCCAATATTTGTCACAGTCTTCTAAAACAAAAGAGTTTATGATCTAGAATATAAAAAAGAATATTTAAAATTGTATATAATAGTTTGTTGAGTAACAACGGATCGGAACAAATACGTACATGATGAGAGAGAGAGGAGAAGAAGAAGAAAATACTTAGATCAAACAGGTATATATTTTATATTTTTAGTGATGATAATTATTTTAACTGAGATCGGACCTTGATAAAAATATTTGTATATATAATATTATATCCAAAATAAAATAATATCAAATAAAATTTTAAAGATCAGAATTGCATTTATTAGATTTATGAATTTCTAAAATATTTTTTTATATTCAGAATTTCTAAAATAATGGATATACGGGAGACTAACAAAATGGTGAATAATTTTTCAAAGATTTATTTGATATTCTTTTTTACAAGTAAATTTATAAGTTTATTAGAAAAATCCCAAAAACTCTTTTTTTTTTTTTATAATTTCCTTATAATAAGATTATCGAAAATTTTTCAAAAGTATATTTCTTTCTTTACTCTATTTTATTTTAATTGATAGTATAAAAGTAAAGCATTATATTAATAAAATTTCCAAGAATACAATATATATATATATATATATATATTGCACACCCTTTAACATATCTCTATCAGTCTATCACTATATACATAAGCTTATTAAGATGCTTAATTAATTAATTTGACATTTTAAGCTCGACATACAATCATATGTTCATCATAAATCACATATATTAATATATAAGACAGTGTGTGTTTCATAGTATGTACATGCTACAAATTAATTATTACACTAAACATATGTCTCTATCATCACTCTAATTAATTTAGTAAGTAATATGCTTAATTTGACTTTTATACGACAATCATGCCTTCATATTAATTTGCTTCAATTCCATTATTGTTTCAACTTGATCATCAAACTTCTTGCTGCTTTTAATAATTAATATTAATTAGTATTTTAATAAGACCTTTGCAATAATAATACTAATAATAAGTGATTAATAATACTCGTTCAATACTTATAACTAAATGTATATATGTAAAACTCTTATTATTATTATTATTATTATTATTATTATTATAGAACATGCATATACTAACCAATTATTAAAAAAGTTTCCAATTTTGTTTTTAAAAAAGTGTTGCTAGCTATATAACAATACAGTATATATATAATATATAATTTTGCACCAAACACATCCAATTAATTAAACATTTAAACTTAAGTACTTAATTGATGATCTAAAATCATGGATGAAAATGATGATATTAGTTTTTTTTTAAAGAAAACTTCTTATTATTATTATTTTCTTTGAACCAATATATAGTTAATAAAAAAACTACATATACAATAAAATTAGTCATCATATATCTATGTATAAGTATATATATTATTTAATTTATTTTTAATATATTTTTATTCTAACATATATTTTATATATATGACTAATTTAATATCTAATTTTCAGTATTCACAGTATTATTTTTCATAAACTAGCAAAAGCAGCAGATGAACAAGAGATGATCAATCTTCTCTTTAAAGAAATAATAATAATGACACAAATGATAATAAATTATGTAATAAGATTAGTGTTATGTAATAATTCAGCATAGAAATTAAAATTCATGGGATCAAATAAACTTTCAGAAGTGATTAGATATCTTAAACAAGATAAGGAATTGATGATTTAAAGACCTTGAGAGAACCCCAAAAAAATGTCAGAGTTTTCTCTTATCTGGCTATGAATTAAATATTTGTGACAAGAAAACTTTCTGGGACCATTATTATTATTGCATTAGTTAAATTATAGTATCTACAAAAAACCTATACCTAAGCTAGTAATACATGAATCCTATTCATACATGATTGTACCAAAGGAACAGAGATCTACATGTTCTTTCTCATTATTAGTTAAAAAGAATCAAAATATTTCTTCAATCAAATCAATTAACTTTTGTTTTTCCAACAATAATATCACATTATTATTATTATTGGAGTGGTTTCAATTCCAAAAATAAATCACTAATAACACACACCGAATTGGAAACCTAATAAAAAAAAATAATTAAGAGGAAATTTAATTAAACAACATTGATACATGACTTAGCAAAACGTTACCTTCATTATTATGTGTGTGAGTGTCACCATCTATCTTGAAGAAAATGTTTGTGTGAGAGAATGGTTTTAATTAAGATCAGTATTGTAATGATGTGAGTATGAGATTTAATTTGATCATTCAAATTAAAAATCACATAGCTTCTAGAATTTGATTTTTCTTTTCTAATTTTTTTTCTTCTCTTTCTTGGGTAGGATGAACGAGGGGCAAAGATGTATGAAGAGATCTGAATAATAATGCCATAACACATAGGTAATTGGGTGATGATTTGAGTGGCCATCATACCCAGAAAGGGAAAGAACATGGAAAATAATATATTATTATAATTAATTAAGATTTTCATTTTTCTTTCAAGTGATTACCCATTTAGCCGGATATGTATTTATATCCATACATTTAATTTATATAATATTTAATTAATTATATATAATTCATAAAAAAAAAATTTATTATTTTCAAACACAGAGATTTAAGTGTTTTTGGATAAAGACAATTGTCACATTTAAAAGTTTATCTCTCATAATGATAACATTGATTACAAATTAAATTTTAATAACACAATCAATAGTTAAAATTTAATTAAAATATCTATTCTAACTAAAGTGTGTTCACCAAATACCTCACCATATATATATATATTATCATCTTAATTTACTTTAGCTAGATTTGTCATTATTATACACATTTTGAATTATAAAAAAGTAAAATGCATATTAATACACCATTTATTAATTATAATATTTTTTTTACATCAGGGTATCCATTAGATTGAAAATCCAAAGACTAATCTCTCGAGGCAAAGTGAACAAGCCTTTCAAGTAAGCAATTTCCATTCCAATCATTCAACAAGAATCGAACCCGAAAGAGATGATTAAGGAGCACAGACCACATCCATATGTACTAACTTGCGTTGGTTCCCATTTATTAATTATTTTTTAATTAAATGCTGTTAATAAATTTTAAGGTAAAGCATTATTTTGGTCAGTAATGTTTGAGTCGAATCATATTTTAGTCTCTAACATTTAAAACATCATATTTTTATCCTAAAATATTTCAATTGAATTCAATCAACTTCCACCGTTAAAGGTTGGACGAGAATTTAATATTGTAGTTGGCATGACCATTTGCTTGGTGAATAGTTACTTCACTCTTGCGTTAAAAAACTTCGCATTGCAAAGTTTGACACTTTATCTTCTCTTCTCATTCTTGCAACAAAGAAAACACTTGAAATCTCAATCATTCATTATTGTTGTGTGAGAATAGAACGAAGAAAGTTTTTGTTGCTATGCGTGGGTGGTTCGACCTTACCTACATAGCGAGTTAAGGTTATATTGGCTCTTCAAGATAGAGAGATAAACGACCACATAAACTGCTACAACGTTAAATTCTTATCTAACTTTTAGACTTTGTTTGGTTGAAAGGAAGGAATGAAGTAGAAAGGAAGGGAGAGAAAGGAAAGAAGTTGAGCTGATTTTTATTTTTCTTTGAGATGTTTGGATGAAAGGAAGATAAGAAGAAAAGAAATATAATATAATGTGTAAAAGGACAATTTTACTTTTTATATATTATAAAATGTATTAAAAAATAGAGATAATATTGAAATTTAATAAAATATGCAACTTTCCCATCCTTTTCCATTCAATATTGGAGAGAAAAAATTTTAGTCGTCCCGCCCCACCCACTTTTTTGAATTATTCATTTTATTACTTCTAACTTTTACCTCCAATCAAATAATGAGAAATTGTCATTCTCTTTTCATTTTCAATGAATTAAAAACACTAATTCAAAAGAACTTACACTTGCCTTAACCAAGAGTTTCAACTTAACCTAACCTAACTTAGAAATCAACATGAATGTTATTCTAACTCACAAGGGAAACTTTTCTTGCTCATGAAACAAAACGTTTATTGATCTAAGACTAAAAATCAATTTTAGCAATGATTTTTTCTCAAAACCTACACTCTTGTTTTTTCTATCATAGCTTTTAATATTTGTCACTTACTGTCTTTTACTATCATGAAAATAAGAAAGCTAAGTCTAGTAAAATAATATAAAAACATTCAAAACATTGAAAGAGAAGATAATGGATATCGGACTCTGTATGCTCTGAAAACTATGAATGAAATGCTCTCAAATGTGTAATTCTCTTAGCTAGCTTCTGTTAGGCATCGCGATCATGCCCCATGGAGAATTTAAATAGAGAAGTAGGAAAGAAAAATAACACAATCACAACACAAGAGAATTAACGTGGAAACCCAAAAACAAGGAAAAACCACGGCCGTTGCCCAACGACAACCAAGAAAATATTATAGAACAAGGATTACACCATACACCACAATATTTTTTACTCCAGCATCAATCACTCCTGTATTGTCTCAATGACTACACTTTCTACACTCTTACAAGAGAAAACTCTAAAGTAGAAAAAATAATTTAAAAGTCATATAATGTGTATTGACTTGTACACTTAACACTATCAATTAAAGCCCCTATTTATAATATAAAGATCCATTTACACTTTTTAGAACAAATAATGTGAAACTTCTTATACACACTATTTTCAATCAAACCCAATAGGTTGAGACCTTAGCTAAATGTTAATTTAAATAGGCCATTGCCTAAAAAAATTGCCAATTACATATAAAATTACATATAGAATATGAACAAATGTTCATTGATGGAGTAGTCCAAAATTATAACTGTACAAAGGGTAAATTAGCTTTAATTTTACAATGCTAAAACGCATACAACAGTAGTAGGGGAGTGAGGCCTTGCTCTTCTTGTTTGCATTTTCACAAAATTGGTTGTCATTTTTGTACTAGAACAATCATAGCCCTTCATTTCAATCTTTGACTCCGAATATAATCTTTTACTTTTCATTTAATTGTGTGATTGATTCCTCAAATATTTGGTAGAAGAATTTTTACTTCTTTCCCTCCAAACATGTCAAATTCGAAACTTCATTTACCTCCAATACGTGTAGAAAAATTATGCAACAATACAAATAAACAGGAGAACAAATATGGGCTAACAAGCAATGAATTTTGTGACACCAAAATTAGGCTTTATGACCTGCATATAAGACACAATAAATCAAACACACTTTGAGTTTTTTAACTCAATTAAATGCAAATGTTTTAGTCATCATCAATAATCAAATTGTTTTCTAATCTTAACTGAATTATTTTAGAATAAAAATAAGACATTTTAAATATTATGAACTAAAATAATATTTTATCTTAAATTTTAGTTCTTTGAAATATTAACGCCAGAATCAACATAGTAAATTAAAACTAATCAATAATTCTGTATGAACAAGTGGTTTTGACCAATCAAATGATTTATTTTTATATTAAATAGAAGATCTTTTAGATGTCAAATAAAACTTTATTTAGGTGCATTTTTTATACAATTTAACACCGAAATAATATTCTATTTAGCATAGAAATAAATCACTTAGTTGAACTTGGTTAGCCAGAACCACCTGTTCAAATAGCGTTACCCAAAACCAATTTTCATGATTAATTTAATCTAGCATGAATATTAGTTTTTAGAAATTAAACTTATTTAATGCTAAAAATAATTTTTGGTACCTTCTAAGAATCAATGATTAAGTGATGAATATTCTAGACAACCAAATTAATATTTTTCAAATGATGATAATATTCACCCTTTAGTTTATTTAGTGCATATTATTTGTCTTTATTAAGCCGCAGTTTTT
>JASCZI010181245.1:255871-277919 GCA_036250425.1 Stylosanthes scabra | reverse complement strand
TTTTATATATATATATATATATATATATATATATATATATATATATATATGCATTGGAATATTAACTTTGATGCTATAGAAAATACTAATTACTAATCTTATCAGAAACTAAAGATCAGAAATTTAATTTGAATACGAATAAAACTAAAGATTTGAGTTTAGATTGTCGGCTACATATCTATTAATTGTTAGAAACAGCAGCAATGGCATCAACAAATGGAATATTATCTTAGATTATCATTTAGATGGAATCTTAAAATGAAGGTTAATAATTAATCACTTGGATTCGAATATTGATTGCTAATATTCTTTCAACAATAATGGAACTTACATATTTTTTGCGGCGAATTTTATTTTAAATTTTTCCCAACACGATTTAATTTTATTAACAAATATCCGCGACCATTTGATGGAGCAATATATGGCAGCAACATTTTATGTCATTTTTATTAACTCATCACGTCCCTTTTATTCCCTTTGGTTGTTATGAAAAAATTTTGTGAACTCTTATTTTGTATAATTTATTTTAAATTTTATCGGTTTGTTGTTAGTTATTAGTTTATGATTTAAGATTTTATTTTACAATAGTTTTATGTGTGCATTTATTCTATTTAAATTTAATTAAGTAAATTACTTTTATGTTAAATAAAAATTATTTCGATGTTAAATAAAATCTTATTTTATATTATTTTTTATTATTTAATATTAATATAATTTTTTATTTGACATAAAAATTATGACTTAACTGAATTTTATTAAATAAAATAAATCTACCCTTATAATTATTTTTTTATACTAATAATTACCTATCAGTCTATTACTACCCATGAATGCTCAATCATGCATGCATGTCACAATCAATTAGGTCAAAATCCTAGTCCTAGTAATAATAATGACTTGTTAAGTCTTAATCATTTCCAATGGTATCATGACAAACAAAAGTCTTTATACAGTTATACGTGATTCTCTATTAAACTCAAACTACTTCTCGCAATTAATATATGCTCAATAATTGTAACGTTTCCGTATCAAAATTCTAAACTTATTGCATGTTCTATTAATAATCAAATGTCCAGATTATTAAACCACCCTTTAATAAATAAACCCAAGTGGTTTCAATTTCAATTCGGTAAAAGCAAAAAGAAATTAAAACAAAAGGAAGACAAATAATCCAGTGTTGTACATCTTTGTAAATTGTTATTACTATACGAAGAAAGTACTATGGTTTATTACATTAGCTTATTTATTTAATTATTTACACTAGATAGATTAGTGTTTTTACCTTTCATCAATTGCAATGCAATAATTGTGTACTAGTTATAACTTATTGCTTGAGTGGTAGGCATGAATTCCAGTTGAGAGGGGAAATTTCAGTTGACTGTTTGTTGTTGTATCTATTATTATTGATTATTGATGTTGATTAATTGGCACTTCCCTTTTTCACTTTCTTTCACTTTCTCTCTTTCATGTTTCATTTATATTATAGGCCCAGACACTGGAAGGATGATGCATCATGCATGTAGCTTCGAAGGGTGGACCCCGTGAATCAGAAAAAAAAAAAAGAAAGAAAGAAAGAAAAAAAAAGTGGTGTGGTCTGTGGTCTATATTTTCACCGAAAATCGACTAGGTCAAGACACATAATCGCCGAGTTAGAGATTTAATCGGTAATGATAGGGAGGATAAAAATATCTAAAACATGATAAAAAGCTCTAAATGAGAATTCAAAAATTTTCCGTGAAGGTGTAAATGGAGGAAAATTTCCCAAAAAGAGGTATGTTGAAATTCGAACGTAAATTTTCGTGCCGTCCTCTCTTCCATGAGTAGATCTAGAGATGTAATTTTAGGGAGCCAACATAAAAATATAATATAGTAAAAGGAAAAAAAATTAAAATCAGAGGGGCTAAATAAGAAAATTAAAAATTTTATATGTAAAAGTTTTTGATTTGGGAGGCCATTGCCCCCTTGTTATATAGTATCATTCGCCCCACTCTCCCTCAATGATCTAACAATAATCGAAATGTCTTAACTTGCAGTAATAAAATGTTATAAGAGAAAGAGAATGAGGCAATTCTTCTGATATGGGAATTCAGGGTAGGGACAAAATAGGGGATTAGGGTACGAGCACGAGAAACCGTCTTGCTTAGTTGATATCTCTAATTGATAAGTTATTGGTCGAATTTTTTAGATAAAATTAATTATACGATGAATTTGAAACGTGATTAGTCATCCAAAAATTGCAAGACTATATAAAACATTTTACATTATTGGTGTATTAAAATTATACTCTTACATGATATTTAAAATATAATTGAATATCATTTATGTAATGTATATAAAAGAAATGGCTATATATAATAAGAAACAAGGCACCAAAAGAAATATATTGTATATAATATATAATAAGAAGCAAAGTAGGCCAGTGTTTTCTTTTTCTTTTTCTTTTTTGGGCTTAAAATAGGCCAGTGATTATCAAGCTGTGCTAGTGATATCCCATCCAAGCGGACTCGGGTTTCGAATTGAACACTCACCCAAACCAAAAAAACAATAACAGGCACTCTATATTGGGCTTTAATGCGGCCCATATTCTTGACCAAAAACAAGCACACCCTTCACGTCCAAAAACAAAAGAACCCACGGCCTGGGCCAAAAAAAAGGAACCCACGGCTAGGGTTATTTAGAAAATAAAAAAAATAAAGAGAACGCAGACATATATATATATAAGGCAGAATTAGGGTTTTAAGGTGGTAGCAGTGAGAGGCCGAACCTGCTTTTGCTTCAGCCAAGATGGGTATGCTTCTTCAACCACATCGCTCTTCTCCAATTCAAGCACCGATTATCTAATGAATTCACTGAATCCAATTGTGATGCCAATTATCTGATGGATTTGTTTCTTGGTTTTCAGGTATTTCCAGGGATTCTATGCACAAGAGGCGCGCCACTGGTGGCAAGAAGAAGGTTTGGAGGAAGAAGCGAAAGTATGATTTCATTCTCTCTTTTATGTCTCCGTGTTTTTCTTAATTATTTTTTATGGCATTTTGAATACACATTTTTTTTTAATGAATTAGGAATTCAATTTTTATGTTTGGAGGTAATCTGTTGGATCTAGTTAGTTTCGTTCTTAATTTAGGGTTTTTGGATTAGCTTAGGGGATGAAGAACTCATTGTGTTGGCTCATGGAATGTTGCATAGAAGTTTGATGCAAAATGCCACTGTTATTTGTTATTCAAGGATCCAATGTCTTCTTCTGATGTGTTATTTAAAAATTTTGTTTTATACATTTAGGAAGTAGAAAACCATAGGTACTGAAAATGGGGATGTAATGCAATGAGGTGGTTCTATTTTCTCATTCTGTTGAAAATCTAAACTGAAAGGAAATGGGGTTTATATAACATTTTCTTGATAATATCAGAGTCCTCATACTTGTATGGTTTAACATAGGTATGAGCTTGGACGCCAGCCAGCCAACACTAAGCTATCGAGCAATAAGACGGTCAGGAGGATTCGTGTTAGAGGGGGCAATGTGAAGTGGAGGGCATTGAGGTTGGATACCGGAAACTATTCGTGGGGAAGTGAAGCCGTGACTCGCAAGACTCGTATTCTTGATGTTGTTTACAATGCCTCAAACAATGAGCTCGTGAGAACTCAGACCCTTGTCAAGAGTGCCATTGTTCAGGTTGATGCTGCTCCATTCAAGCAGTGGTACCTTCAGCATTACGGTGTTGATATTGGCAGGAAGAAGAAAACAGCTGCTGCCAAGAAGGATGCCGCAGAGGTGATGCCTTCAGAACTTTCTCTTGGTTCTGTTTTAATATGTTGAGCATTTGTCACTCTTTTTTTTTGTCTTCATAATCAGCGTAAATGGATAAACTGAGAAAATCCTAGAAAGCTAAAATAGAGAGGTTGTTTTTATTATTCCTATGACTAAAAACTTAAATAATATAAAAAACTCAGGGAAGTGATATTTCTTTTAAACAAATTCATAGAAACTAAGCGGTAAGCACAATGACATTCATCAAATATTCATATACCATTTCCCAATTTAAATATATTTTTTTTAATCCTTTTTGAGTTGAAATTGGACGTTCTTGCATTTTTTGTATGACTGTATGACAAATGATATTGGCCATTACTCATGAATATGTTAAGATTTTAAGTAACTGCACTAATATACTGTTTAATGTTTGTTGCATCTAATATAGCGTCTGATCAGTGTCAATATGATATATTTTTAGCATTTGCCTCTAAAATTGTCTGTTGTATCAAATCTTCATCATGATTTTCACCCTTCAGATTGTGATTTCTTGTACTCTAATTTTGCATTTTAGAATTTTAGTTCTCACTTGCAATGCCCTCATGTCATATCTGTAAGTATGTTTCAGAAGTAATTATATTCTACATGATATTGATTTTCTAGTTATTCTTTCCATTAGATCAAATCAAATGAACATAAAATGCAAAAATATAAGAATGCTGTGCAGAGGCTGATGTTTTTTTCCATTATGTGTTGATGCTTATTTGCAGGATGGTGAGACCCCTGCAGAGGAAACCAAGAAAAGCAATCATGTGCAGAGGAAAATTGAGAAACGCCAGAAAGATCGCAGCCTTGATCCCCATATTGAAGAGCAGTTTGGTGGTGGGAGATTGCTTGCTTGCATTGCTTCTCGACCTGGTCAATGCGGCAGGGCTGACGGGTAATGCATATAACTGTTGCCCGTTTGGGTTGCACCGAATTTTGTCTAATGTGATTCTTGATCTGTTACTTATTTTATTCCTTTTGAATCCTGCAGATATATTTTGGAAGGTAAGGAGCTTGAATTTTACATGAAGAAAATCCAGAAGAAGAAGGGAAAGGGTGCTGCCTAATTGTACCATTCTCATATTTGTATTTTGGATTTGGCCGTTTCTGTTGGAGATTGGTTCCATTCTTGGTGATTTTTCACTGTCATCACCTTCTGAATGATGCCATAGCCAATGTTAGTGTGACTTGACCCGTTATCGTAGTTTTGTTTCAAATTTTTGTTCATTTTTGGGTTATTGATGAGTACTAGTAATTTTGATCAAAATGTTTTTGAATTTGATATTGATGGATAACAACTTCTTAATTATGTTGGCAGATCAAGTTAGGGTGATTAAATAAGGTTAGGGTAAATGATCATTTTTCTCTTTAAATTTTAACCTAATATAAAAGACTTAGAAGGGAAGCAGGCCCAAAAGAAGAGGAAAGACACAATGGTTTGGTTTCTCATATAAAGAAAAGAGGAAAGTCTGTTTCTTCCTTGTTATATAATCTTGATAATTTCATGAATTATTACCTGGATTATAAGAAGGCTCATTCCAAATCAGGCACACAATTACTTTTTGTTGAGAAGCTATTATCATGAAACGGCATGAATTTTACGTCCTTCCCAAAATAAGTCCTAGTGACATTCAAATATGCATTAATTTTGTAATCTAATAAATATCTTCATGATCCACAAATTGTGATGAGATGACCAGTTTGATTTACATATTATGCACTTACAATTGAAAAGAAAAAAACAAATTACAGAAACTTATGGTGCATTTGTTTCTTGGTAATGGGATTGATCATAAGTTTTAATTCTTAAAATTTCAGTATTTTTTCAGTATATCAAGACAGTGGGGACTGAGACTAAAATTACTCTCATTCAACATTAAAGTTTTCAATATTAACATTTGTCTCAACTCTCTCTTAGTCTCTATCTCGTAATAAATTTTAAGCTAAACACAACAACAAATTTAATTCAATTCCAGTTTTCCAATCTCTGGCTCTCTTCCAAACACACCCTTAGATACAAATTTGGTAAAATTATGTCACCAAAATTTTTTTAGTAAAATTATTGAGAATAACAAAACAACATCTACAAATTGTTCTAATCAATTTAGTTAGTGACCTTTTGCTACCCCACCAGCATGTAACCAAGGAACTATCGAAATTGAATAAAACTATAACCACCTGGAAGTCTTTTTTAAACAGTTAGAAATATGAAAAAAAGGATATTTCCATTTCTAAGGGAAAAACATGTCTTGCAATAACAAAGTTGGGGTTCGAATCTTACCTTATATATGCAACAATCCTTCAAATCCACAGTAGATTAATTCTTGATCTGTTTGGTTCGAATATACCATTAAAAAAAAAAAAAAAACTCTCATAGAACGCTACATAAGTCAAAAACTAACTTAAGCTTAAAGTTTAAAATGCTTAGAAATGTATGCAATCATTTACGTTCATTTTGAGGGTTCATGTGCCTTAGTTAAAGAATTAAACCTTAGAAAACAACATTTTTTTTTCTTTCACACTAATTTGTCACGAATCAAAATTGTATTTAAATTTCTATCGTTAATAGATCGCTGTATGCAGAAGACGTAAAACGTGATTAAAACCTTCTAACGCTTGTTGTTAAAGAGAAGATGGAGAGTATTGGATAAATACTTATAAAGACTATTATTAGTAAAACTACTCCAACTAACCATTCACATATATATTATAATAATGAAAGAATATATAGTTTGTGAGATTAGACAAGTCAGCCAATATTGGCATATATTGCAAGTATGTGATAAAGAAACTTTCCAGAAATGGGTATACAGTTGAACTACGTAAAGGACTTGTATTAATTTTAAGTTCAACAGTCAACAACAACCAACATAATTGTAATGTGTGAATGAAGTTACAAAATTGAATGCATTCGATATTTACATGCCACTTCATTATCAAAATTATTGTACTTCACCATCCAACCAACACAGTAGATATTATTTCTTTACTAACCACAATTACTTCGCCATTTTTCTTTTTCCTTTATTTTTTCTGGCCTCCATGAATTTATTTTTTTTCATGGATTTTTATTGCTTTGATCATTTGATGGGTATCTTAGTATAGTGGACCAGTTCTAGTGGTTTGAAAAGGCTAAAGAAGCATAAGATCAAATAGCACGTTGCACCCTAGTCGAGGCTTGAATCAACTGGGAGTACTACCTGCCTTATAGGGAAATGTACTCGGTTCTAATCCTAAGTGAGGAATATAAAATTCATAATCGTCTAGGTGATTATATAATATACCTATTTGAACTTCTAATACTTAGAATTAAGGATTTTTTAATTTTTTTTTTTTAAAAAGAAAGCACATTGTGTCCTATTACTCATTTCCTCTTATTTGGGGAGCTTTAATTCGAGCTTCTTTAAATATTATTATTATATATTATTATTATTAAAAATGAAATATACAAAGAGTTCAATTAGGGAAGGAAAAATATAGGTAACGGATATTTTTCTAACCAACAAATCAGCCAACAAAAAATAGACCATCCGAAACCATTGTTTATAGAACGTCCACAATAAAAGAAATAGAACATCCGAAACCTAAAATAACCAACAATCAACAAAAGAAATTGAACATTCGAAACCTATAAACAAAATATCTAAAACCTAAAAAAATAGAATATCTTAGCTAATATTGGCTGATTTTTTATTGGTTACCTAGCATTGTTGATTAGGAAATAACTTATTTTTCGCTGCTTGTTTTGAAATTAACCTTTTACCACAAATTATAAACTTTTTAAACCCCTAAATTACTAGCTTTTATTGTAGTTTTTTTTTTGGTTTATTTAGTGACAGTTTTAAACCACCACAATTTTTAAAGTACAATTTTAAAAGTTTCGAACATTGCTAAAATTTTCAATTTCAAACCAAATATACTCATTTCTCAATTAAAAAAAATTCTGCATCAAAACATTTGTATATATATAATAAAAAAAAATCATTGCTCATCAAATTAACAAATCATATATATATATACACTAATGGAGTAATGGTGTCATTAATTTATTAGAAGGAAAAGTAACAAACACGATTTTGATTTCTTCCATGCTTTAGTGGACTTTGTTACTAGAAAATAGGAATAAATAACAAGTGATTCATAAAGTGACATGTACTCATATCATGGAGGACAATCACAAAAGGTAGCAATCTAGTTACTAGAAACTATGGGTGACACCTTTCATTTGATGTTGCGTCGGTTTAGGTAAGTGATGATTTTTATAACAATATATATATCCCCATTGCACATGATAATAGAAATAATAGACGCTAACTATTGCTTTTACTATTATTGATTTTGCTGAGAAATTGATTACACCAGCAACCGCATGCTACTGTGATGTATTGTAATGAATGGAAGGATATATGTAATAATATAGAATAATAAAGATAAATATTTAATTATATATATGTGTGTGTGAAAAAGTGGAATTGTTTGCTTTAATTTCTAAGAAACTTGATGAATAATTGTGTTAGTTCATAATATTTTAAGGAAAATTTTGATCTGTTGTTGGTTCATTGAATTTCACATTATTTGTCTGTCTTATATAAGTTATTTGATTTGATTTGTATTTATGATCGATCAGCATCAACGACTTGGCATGCATCGCTATCACCCACTACTAGTTTTATTTATTTATTGCAATTATAAATTTATTATATATATGTAGTTTTTTTTATGGAAATAATGACAAAATTGGAAACTAAAATTGAAAGGGGATATCAAAATATTAATAATCAATTGTTTTTTTTACTGTGAGTCTGCGATTCAAAAATTTTTTTTTCTAAATTTTATTATTTCTGGTAAAAAATTTTTTTGTGTTAGATTTCATTATATTACTTCTGTGCTTGACACATAGGCCTATTAGGTATGAAAACACAAATATAAATACATGGACACCTGACTAGATTTATTCTAAATGAAAGATAGTGTGTTCCACAGGCAGATTTAGAATTCAATTATTGTTTAATTCTAAAAAAAAAATTCAACACAAGACGATAAAAATGCAAACCTCCAAAATTCACTTTTTTTTTTTTGCTTAATTTTGTTGGAAAAGTGATTTTATGATAATTTAAAACTAGATTTCATTTCCCACCATTTTTTAATTATTGTGTGTTAACTAAAAACAATTATATTGTTAAAGTTGTTAAATAGCTATTATGGGTGGTTCTGTAATTTAAACAAGAAGAAATTTTTTTATGATTTTCAATTTTGATTAATAAAAATTTGTATAATTGAATTTAAAATATATCCAAGAGATATAAAATTTGTTTCTTGAGATCTAACTACTAACTAGTTTATCCATATCTCGCAAAAAGAAAAAACTAACTAATTACGTTTCTCCATCACTTTCACACTTGTGATGACAAGAGTGTGTATATTAGACATATATTGATCTTGATGTTTCCGAGAAGAGTTCAAACATATGAAATTGTGGGTAATATATGACTCATATCATTTCATGTATATATTAATTAAGTTTGTGTTGAAAACTCATATCAATTGAGAATGAATTAAGTGTTTAAAGAGACTTATCATAGACATTCTCAACAGAATCCAGATCACACAATTGTCAATTTTTTCTTAAAAATTTTATATGAAGTAAATTTTGATAATTTCAACATGAAAATGTAAGGCACTATTTACGAAATTTTTTTTTTTTTAAAGAAAACTATAAGGTAAGGCCATTTCGACAAAATATCTACATCCAAGTTCCATAGTTTTGGATCCGCTAGCCCGATCATGATTTTCCTACCCCCAGAGATAAGGGTCCTTACCTTTTTGGCCAGTTGTGGGCGAGAAGGGATTCGAACTCCAGACACCGTGGTTCGTAGCCACGTACTTTAATCCTCTGAGCTACAGGCCCCATTCCGTCTCCACTGGATCTGTTCCCCGGAATATTCTAAAACTAAAAAAAGGGAACCTTCCCTCTCCCCAGCCATCTCATTTCGGCTTAAGAAGATGTGAAAACTCCTCTCTCTATGTAATAAGAATGTTGACGTTCAATTGTGAGTGAGTACTAAAATTAGTCTCATATTAAAGAAAATAAAAAAAATGAGGAATTTATAAGATGAGAGATCTATTTATTTGACACCTTAAAATTTTAAATTGAATATGATTTTTTTTATCTTATATTTTTTCACTTGATTTTTTTCCAAATTTTTTCCGATAGTTAATTGCTCATCACAGTGATCCAACAACAAAAAGTTGGAATAATTTAACTTAAATAGCTTCATTAAAGTGCTAGTCTTTGAAGTTTTTTGGTGAATTTTTTTTTGTTACTGCAAGTCTTTAAAGTTGTAACAATTAAAAGAATAATGTATATATTATAGGAAAGTTATATATTATAGGTTCATATGTTAATTAGGAAACATTTTAATAATATCGTAAAAAAAAATTTTTACTACAAATTATTAAATTCTTTTACAATTTCAATATATAAAAATAAAAATTTTAAAAATATGTTCTTAATTAAAATGTTTTTAGGATACAATATAACTAAATCTTATATTATATTATATGGTAGCGCTATATGTATACACATTCATGCATCTGCTATTTCAAAAATATTTTATTTTTTTTTTGCTATGATTCAAATTTTTTACGTTAGACTTTATTATTTTTGTGCTAAATTTTATTAGAGTGAATAATCAATCCGGCCCCTAATAATTATTCTCGAGGGACTACGAGGCCCCTGATAAAAAAACACACAATTTCCGGTCCTTATTTTTTATCTGTAAGACTTCCTGGTCCCTAATATTTTATCTCGTGAGACATTTTAGCCCCTCATAATGTAATAAAATAGGTGTTAGAAAGTTTCATAAATAAAATATCAAGGACCGAAAATGGTGTATTTTTTTTCAGGGACCTCGTTGTCTTTCGATATAATTGTCTTGTACTTAATACATGAGTCTACAAAGTATAAAAACATATGAATGATTGTATGAACACATGTACATCTAAATATATTCTATACTATATTATGTATATATTTTTTTTTGTTGGAATTTATATTATATTATATTTTATACATATCCTAAAGTAGGCTTTTAATTAAATGTCTCCATTCTAAGGTCTTAGTTGCAACCCATACCGAAATTTGGTGAGGCCAATAAATGATAATAACTCACATCTCATAACTCATTAATTCTATATTACAATCTTGGTCCTACCAAGTACCAACATATTATAGCAGCAGCATATTAGCTTGCTTCCAACCAACTTTTTTTAATTTAAATAGAAAATTGTTAGAATCTCCAATAATATAGCAAGTTCTATAAGTTTTTATTCAATAAAGTAACAATTTTTATTTTAATTTTTTCTTAATTTTTTAGAAACATTTTATTTTTGACAAAAAATATAAATAATGTTTTCATTTTATCTTTAAAAATTAGAATAATCTAATTCAGTGAATTCAATCCGATGAAATAAACTTAAGTTTCCTTTAAAATATTTGGGTAAAATACTGTTTTAATTTCCAACGTTTAGATCGAATTATATTTTAGTTATTAATATTTAAAATATTTTATTTTAGTATTAAAAATAAAAGTTTCAATTGAACTCAATTAAGTTTCAACATTAAGGTAACTTTTGATTTCTGATATTGGAACTGAGACTGAGAAATTGAGATTGAATATTGTGTTTGTTGGAGGGAAAGTATGAATATAGAGTATTTTGTGTAGGAAAACTAGTGCTTTAAAAGTTAAAGGATGCATTGGATTAGCTTGGTTGATATAATGGAGGTGTAAATAGGATGTTGTAGCGTTTTTTTTTTTTATAAAAAATATTAGGTCGTTATTTTGTGGGGGTTTTCAAACTCCCGCAATTTTAAAAAAAAATAAATTTGTCTTTCCAAATTGCGGAGTTTTAAACTGCCGCAAATTGGGGGATTAAAAACTGCTGCAATATATTTCGGGTACCAGGAGTTTTAAAAAAATCGCCGCAATTTATTAGCAGGACACTATTTTGTGGGAGTCAAAAATCGCCGCAAAACGGAAAAAAAAACTCCTACAATTCAACGCCTTTTCTATAGTGGACTAAAACTAAAATTTCAGTATTTTCAATATCTCCAGTTAAGAGGGACTAGGAAACTTGGGACTGAAACTTTAATAACATTTTTTTTATTTAAATACCCTCACTCAATATTAAAGTTTTCAATATTAGTATTTATTCTTCCCCTATTGACTTAATTCAATCTCTACCTTTCAGTATCTATCTCTTAATAAATTTAAACCAAACACAACAAACAAAGTTAATTCAGTCTGAGTCTCAATCTCTCTTCCAAACACACCCTAAAGGTTGGACAGAAACTTAACATTGTAGCTGACGTGGTCGTTGTTCGGTGATTGTTTATTTCATTCCTGTGTTCAAAAACTTCATATTGCAAAGTTTGACATTTCATCTTCTTTTCTCATTCTTGTACATACAAAACACTTGAAACCCCAATCATTCATTATTGTCGCGCGAGAATCGAACCAATAAAGTTTCTGTTGCTGCTCGTGGATGGTTCGACCTTACCTGCATAAAGAATTAAGGTTGCATTGGCTCTTCAACTTTTAATGATCACGTCAATCATGACATTATTCTCATAAACTTTTAATGGTGAGACTTAATTGAGTCTAATTAAAATTTTTTAGATCAAAATAAGAAATTTAAATGTTAGAAATTAAAATAAAAAAATGCCCTAAATATTAAGGATCAAAAAGTATTTTACCCAAATATTCATTATCTCGACGAATCGTAGTTCTCAAACAAGATCATGCTTCCAACAAGAAAACAAGATCATATGCTTCCAACAAGAAAATCACAGCAATAAATTCATGTAGTGTTGGAGTTTATTATTTTATATAAAATATTTATGAGACAATAAATTAAAATATAAGTTTAGAACATTCTAACATCATTTTAGTATATTTCTTAATTATTTTAATAATAATTAGTAATACTAAATATAAAAATGTGTAACTATAAATGCTATATAAATAAATTTATAAAAATATAATTAAATAAAAGCATTATATATAATTGAAAAGCATTATTTTTGTCCTTCTTAGTTCTTACCCATGTGATGGTTAATAATGTGGCTGCTGAGTTTGGTTGGTAAATTATTATTGAAGGCATAGTAGTGAGTGAAAAAAAAAAAAGTTAAAATTAAATCACCCATTTATTCCAACTTGACCTAACATTCCAAGTTGCAACAAGTGGCATGGCATTTATAAATAAAGGGGTATCACACTCTATTTTCTTGTGTCTAGAGAAGAGAAAACAAAGCAACCTTATTTTGAAAAGAACATACACTATCTTCATTCTCTCTCCAAACAAATTAAGCAATGGCTACAAGGCCTGGAATACTCACTGATTGGCCATGGAAGCCTCTTGGAAGCTTTAAGGTTATCTTATTATTATTATTATTATTATTATTATTATTATTATTATTATTATTATTATTTCTGATAAAAAGAAACAGATCCATGTTATTTTGTGGTCCATTTGATATGTACCCAACCACCCACCCCCACACACACTAGTTTTTTTTTTTTATTATGAATTTAGGGTTTATTTTCATCTTCAAAAAGATCAAATCAAAGTATTGAATACATGGCTGTTTTTCTTTTCTTTTTTTTTTAATAATGTTTAGTTTAGTTACATACTTATAGTACAAAGTACACATGAAAACATGGCTAAACAAATTAAAAGTGTTTTATAGCTGGCAACTAACTTGGAGTAAGAAGGTTCTATTCATTTTCTTCGTCAACATGCACTCTAAAAGCACGTGTTAATATTAAACTTCTTAAATTTTTTTCTTTTAATAATATATTAAAAAAATATATTAAAAATTTACATCACATTAATCGCCATTTAATTGATAAAAACCAGGGAGAATTACAAAAATTCGTAGGGGCACTCAAATATATATTGTGATATTTAAAATTTAATGAAAAAAAATATAAAGTTGATGGTTTTAAATTTTTTATTAGACATAATTTCTCATATCATAAATTTTATCCTTTAAAAATTTTAATTTATTAATATTTTCAATGTGTGTCCTTAATTGATTAACATTAATATATTTGTTTTGAATTTTGACCTTTTTTTTTTTTTAATAATTTTGCAGTATTTGGTATTAGCACCATTTGTGTTTCACAGCACGTATTGTTTGTTTACGAAGGAAAAGAGTGAAAGGGATGTATCCACATTTCTGATTCTGCCATTTTTGTTATGGCGTATGCTTCACAACCAGATTTGGATCACTCTCTCTCGTTACAGAACTGCTAAAGGCAATGCTAGAATTCTTGACAAAGGAATTGAGTTTGATCAAGTTGATCGAGAAAGAGACTGGTCAGTTACTTGTCACTTTATATTCTATTATGTTATAGGAAGCGTTTTGATATAATCGAGAATAAAATATTTCTGTATTTTTAGCGGTTAATCTTAACCATTAAAAATATATAAATATCTGAGTTTTTGATTATACCTAAAACACTTTTAACATGCATGATGAACACAACATCTTTTATTATTATTCTATCATTTAATTATTAGTAACATTATTTCAAATGTCGCCTCTTTTTTAAAGATAAAATTTATAAGGGTGAGGTGTTTTCCATTTCTTGAACTAACGTTAAATACAACATTGTTATGGACTTAACAAAGCCAATTGAAGATAAACGGTTTTGTCAAATAAAAAATAAACATTGAATATTTATTTTTTTTGTGTATTTTAAAATTTAGAGAAATTAAAATATCCACTTTAAAAACTTTAAAGACTTATTTTAATAATTACTCTGATATTAAAATTTACCTACCCTAAATATTCAGATTTTAAGTAATTATTTATAAAATTAGTTAAATAGATACATGTATTATTTGCTTCAAAAAAAAAAAAAAATACATGTATTAAAGTGTTATCATTAGTGGGCCATATTCCCAATTTATTTTAAAATCGTTACAAGCAACTTAACCCAAATCGAGGGGAGCAGCATCCTAATTTAATCTGCCGCAAAAATTTTGCTGCTAAGCAGTGCCCCTTTTGTAGTGTCTACATACTCATAGCATTATTAATATATTAACTAAGATTCATTTAACCGTGCCCTATACCAATAAAGGTTTGATATTTAAAGAATTAAATTGAACTAAGAAACTTCGTTTAGAAGGGAAAAAAAATCTTAGGTAGATAATGTGTGGATTGTATTAATTTTTTTTTTAATAATTTATATTGTGGTGGATATTTTAAACTAAAAATATATTTAAAATAACTGTTTCAGAACTAAAGAAAATTTGCACATACCAAACAGAAACATAAAAGAATAAAACTTTTTTGCAGTGGTAAAAGAATTATATAAATAAACATGATTATTATTATCAAATAGAAAAAAATTAATTAATACAAACATTCATTCATCCCTTTTAGAAGTTACTTTGTTATTAAGGAGAAAAAATTAACACTATCTAAGTATTGAAAAATGCATAAATATTTTAGAATTCTTAAAATATAAATAGGAGAATAATTATTTATTTATTTTCAAATGGTGGAAGGAAGGGTTATCGCTTATCAAAACCCCTTATAATTAATATTCTAGTATTTACTAATTATAATAAGTATAAATTTTATTTAGAGTATAAATAAGTATAAAATTTAGAGTAGAAACATATATAGTACTTGTAGACTTGTAGTGAGCCCTAGTAGGTGAACTTTATTTCTAAGCCATTAAGGTGATCCGAGGAAAAGTTGCTACATTACATTTACAACAACTATGCTGATTTACATATTTTATTAATTATTGTGGTCCACTATTTTTGTCCTTCTTTTATTTGCATCACATTTTTTAAGAGAGGAGATATTCTTAGGTTTCTCCACCAGCGGTTGGAAGCTACGTTACATCTTTATGGATCTAACTTTTTTTTTCTTCTTTTGTTCATCAATTAATGAAGAATTTATATACACACCAAAATTTTTAATTCATAATTATTAATAGTACATTATTTTCGACGGAAAGAAATAATAGAAAACATTTTAGATGTTTTATAATTTATAGTAATTTAATGATTTTAATTATTAATTTTAATATTTTTATTTTTTTTTCATTAAAATCAACGATTAAAACTACTGAATTATCATAAATCATTAAACATTCGAAAATGTTTCCAAAATAATAACCGGACCATGTGCATTATTATTATTTTGGTTTTGCTATTTAGGTTTGATACTTTTTCCTTTACATCTTTAAATAATAATAGTATGGTCCTATACTACTCCTTTCTAAAAATATCAACCATAGTAAGGTTAGGATCTTCTAGTTTATTTTTTATTTTATTTTTTTCCTTTCAAGGTATATACACATAGTAATTCTTCACTGTTGTTAGTTCAGGGTAGCTGGGATAGTGAGACTGGTATTCAATTCATAACACTTTTAACTTCGATATTTATTAAGTTGTGTACAGAATTCGTAGGGTAATTTAGTAATTATATCTCATGTTATGCATGGTTATTAATTAGGCAACCTAAAAATTGAAAACCATTAATTTACTAGAAATTTCCAAAATATCTTCTCATTTGCCCCATTTGTTAAAACAACTACATTATCATAAATTATACTTAAAATGTTTTTATAAAGAATTTATCTATCTTGTATTCTAAAAGTATTTCTAATGAAATTTTTTTTATATCAGTTCAAATTTCTATAGTAATTAAATTAATTTGATATGTAATTTTGCATTTAAACCAATTCATGAACTGATATTAGCTAGTAAGTATATCGGTTTAATAAAGGTCAATTAAACTATGCAATTTGTGATATCTATTTAATATAAAGTTGACCAATTGAAATTGAGCATTGGAATAATAAATATCATATATAAATATCAAATAATAATATATGGCCATACAAATATTATAAAGATGCTCTAAAAACACATGTTAAAATTATAAATTTAAAATTTTTTATTAAAAAATAATAAAATTTTAAAATATATTTTTTTTATTAACAATAGGAGCTAAGGCATATGTTACCTAAAATGTTTGGTAAATTATAGAAAAAGTTTTAAGTATAGTAGTGTATTGATATATTTATATATACTTGAAAAACTTTCTAAATTATAAATGAATGAATGAAGATAATAATTGTTGGATGCATGCATGCAGGGATGACCAGATAATATTCAATGGGTTTCTATATTACCTAGCAGCTTACACACTAAGTGGGGCTTCACGTCTTCCATTGTGGAGAACAGAGGGCGTTCTTATTGTGTTCCTTCTTCATGCTGGTCCAGTGGAGTTCCTTTATTATTGGTTGCACAGAGCCCTTCATCACCATTATCTCTACTCCAGATACCATTCTCATCACCATTCCTCTGTTGTCACTGAGCCCATTACTTGTCAGTCCCTCTCACATTTATTTACCTTTTATTTATATTTATATTATTTTTCTGCATTTTTTTTAATTTCTTATCCACCACCTTAATATAAATAAAAAAAGACTAATTTAGTTGTTACTAAAAAAAATGTTGAAGATCAATTTAAACTTTACTCTAAAAAATCTAAAAAATCATAAACAATGTTATAAGTTAGTAAAAATTTCAAGTATATCAGAATATTGGTATATTGATCTTAATTAAAAAAAAATAAAAATATATATAAATCAAAATCAACGATTACAGATTATATGTATACAAGTATATCGGTATATTTGAAAATTTTCCAATAAATTAAAATTATGAAACATTTTAAATATTTTATGATTTTGAAAGTGTTATACCCGAAAAATAGGTGTTTCTATATTTTTAATTATTGATCTTAAATAATTTTAATTATAAAATATATACAATGAAAATCAACGGCTAAAATATAGAAACACCGATGTTTCGAATATACTTGAAACGTTTTATGATTTTCTTTATATAATTCAATAATCTAAAAGGTGCAGCTACTTATCTGCGACTGCATGGAACACAATAGAGTGGAAAAGCAGGGTGTCATTAATTGTTTTAGATATGATAATTGAAAGCAGAGTAACAACCCTCTTAACTAATTCTGATCGTAGCACTCGAGTGTATGTCATGCATTATGGATACAAATTATTAAGAGAGTCAAATGCACTTCTGAATTTCTGATACAGTCAAGAGATGGAGCAATTCTGGAAACTTTCTACCACTCTTGTTAGAAAAAGTTATTCGGTATTAGTAATTATACATACTTTAATATTTATAAATCAATTTTTTGTGACCAATATTTATAAATCAATTAAAAATGGTCAAGTAGTTTATATTTTTCATATCAGCATTAATTTTTTTATTTTTTTAAATAATCATTATATCAATATATATATTAAAATGTCCTTACCATTAATTATTAAAAAATAAATTTACTTTTTTAGCTATTTATTACTAAATTATTCTTCCTTATTGTGTTTACAAAATTATCATTTTCTATAAAAAAAAATTAAAAGTAATTATTATTAATTTATTTGATTAACACAAAAAAAATTAAAATTTAAATTAAAAAAAATCAAAGTTCCCCCAATTCTACCGGAAAATTCAATGTTCCTCCTCTCTTTGCGTCTTTCACTCTCTCAATCTCCCTTAACAAGCACCTTCACAATTTTACCTTAAATTTTTTTTACGATATAAATTTTACTGTTTTACATTTTATAAAAATTAAAATAAAATTCAAATATATCTATATTATTTGCATTTATAAAAAAAATCTCCTTTTTTTATAATCCCTTGTTATAAAAATTAATTATATATCATTTTTACATCATAGACAATTAATGAAGACCAAAAATATTCTCTTATCTATAATAGAATAGACTTATTTTAATCCTTGAAATAATTTTATTTGTTTAATTAATTAAAATAAAAATAAATTATTTTTTAATAATATTATCTAAATTTTGAAATGCCAAAAATTCACAAGTTTAAGAATATGCAATAAATCAGAATTAAAAAAATTAACAATTAAGTTTAGTAAAATAATTAATAATAACAATAAAAAATAATAATGAAAACGAAAACTGAAAATACCAAAAAAATAAAAAAAAACATTCGCACGTTAGCCTTTGAATATTCATTAATTGGTAAATGCATGATTCATGCTTTGATATACCTAGCTTTTTCAAAGAAAGACACATGTACATGTCATTATTATTATCGTTGAAGGTTACTTGTCAAAGTGAAGGACCACTGCACATGAATAATTTATGCAGGTTGTATATTTGTTGGTTCTCTTAATTCAAAGAGATATTTCTCCTAAAAATTCGTACTACTAATAATAATTCACTTCTTTTACATTATTAGAAAGTAGAAAATCCTAATAAATATGAAGAATTATGTCAAAATCAAAAATAAAATAATGCTATTCACACATCTTTTTATCAAATACCATATTTATATTTATATTTATATAAAAATACTATTATTATAAGTGATTCACAAAAAGTGAAGAACAGTTAACATAGCAATGACCGTATTTTATACGAGTATCAAATTAGTATTTAAAAAAAATGTGTGAATAGCGAAACCGTAAAAAATATTATACATTTATACTTCATGAAAGTAGTAATATTTAATACCCTATGATAAAATATACAACATACAATCATGCTCCCGTATAAATTCACTTTTATTTAAAATTAATTTTATAAAATCAAGTTTATTGAAACTGAACTTTGATAAATGCAATCGAAACGCATATTTACTAACATATGTTAGTTTTAATGTGATAATTGCAGCTGTGATCCACCCATTTGCAGAACACATAATGTACTTTGTTCTGTTTGCGATACCAAAGTTGACGATTGTGTTCACAAACACAGCCTCAGTGGTGGCCATGGTTGGATACGTCACATACATTGATTTCATGAACAACATGGGTCACTGCAATTTCGAGATCATTCCCACATCCCTCTTTCGAATCTTTCCTCCTCTCAAGTTCTTCATGTATACGCCATCGTAAGTTTCTTCTTACTTTCCTTTTTTTTAAATAAAAATTTTGGATAATACTAGATGTACTATTGTACACACCAGTATACATCATTTAGTAATAAAGAAAAATATAAACATTAGCACATAAAAATGTAAATTTCTATGCTAATATTTATATTTTTCTGTGTTGCTAAATAATGTGTAAAGGTATATACAATGATACATATAGATTTATTCTAAAATTTAAATGAAAAAAACAAAAATTTAACACTTGACTAAAATATCAGATAAGGGTGGGTGTTGAGTAAATGCAGTTTCTTAGGCAGCCTCCTAACACTCACTGGCCGCCTTATATAACAACAGAAAAACATTATATCCATTAACGAAATTCTACCAAGCCAGCAAATTCATTTATATACAACCAGCATAAGATATTTATATGATATTGGTACATGTTTTCAAATGATTAAAACCAAAAAAAGTACTTGTCACCTATATGATGGTTTTATGCTGGCCACCAAACATGCATTTGGATGGTAGTGTAGCACTACTCTATTATTAATTAACAGTAACACACATTGTATTAATTGTTTCATGTGGGAGTTTGAACATCTATAATGGAGTGTTTTTTGGTACCAACTTAAATTTATGTAATAATTGAAACTGATCTTGTATGAAATTGTATGTGCATCGGGATATATTCATGAATTGATACTCGTAATTAGTAAACAAAGATGTATCAAATTCCGGTGAGTTGTAGCTCACATGGCATTACCCCTCCTTGTTGTAAGAGGTTTTGAATTCGAGTATCACCTAAGATACCAAAAAACAAAGATGTATCAATCTAACAAAGGCTAATAAAATTATGACATTTGTGATGTCTATTTAATACAGAGTTATTGAACAATTAATTGAATTAAAACAAAATATTGAAATAATAATTCTCATCTAATATCAAATTACTATCCCACAAATATTAATACCTTAACTTATGTAGACGTATTTGTTGATATATACTCTTCACTTTTATTATCATAAAATTAGTTGTAAATTTCAGTGAGTTAAAATTACATTTCATTCTATATTTCTATGAATTAACTAACCCTAAAACATTACCAAGATTATTATTTCCCTTTCTAACAATCCATTATCTATGACATTATTCACAGATTCCATTCTTTGCACCACACCCAATTTAGAACAAACTACTCCCTCTTCATGCCACTCTACGACTACGTCTACAACACCACAGACAAATCCTCCGATGACTTGCACGCCAAGGCACTAAATCGCCGCGAAGAAACACCAGAAGTGGTACATATAACACATCTCACGAAACCAGAGTCGATCTACCACCTTCGGCTCGGGTTTGCATACCTGGCTTCTAGGCCTTTCGCCGCGACGAAATGGTATCTGTGGTTGATGTGGCCGGTGACGGCATGGTCCATGATGCTCACATGGGTGTATGGTCGAACATTCATTGTTGAGAGGAACCGTTTGGACAAACTCAACCTTCAAACTTGGGCAATTCCAAAATATACTATCCAGGTATGACTAAATATGATGTTTTTTTAATTACACCCACCATGCATTTCTAATATCTAATATGAAATTTCTTTTATAAATTTAATTTTGATCACGGTTGGTATATTAGTAAAAATGATTATTTTTATTTTGATTGCTTAATTAATAGTTATTTAAAAAACGAATATGATTAAACGATTATGTAAAAAAAATTTTTGCTGTAAATGAATCAAAATTAAACTTTTCTCTTTTATTTTGAAATATTATTGTTGCTTAAAAAAATTGATACATTTATAATTCAATGTATTCTATTTATTATATAGATTGCTTCTATCTGTATATTGAATTGGTAATGCGTTAAAGGTTTTAAGTGACAGGTATATATATTTTGGAATAAATAAAGTATATTAGAAATTAAATGTATTTTATAATTAAAAAAAGATCGAGTGCAATTTATATTTTTTAAGATCTTAAATGTAATTAAATATTTTTCTTATTATACTTGAATATTTTTTTTTGTTATTAATTAAATTCCATGGGCATACATATCTTATTGAACTTAATTAGAGTGCTCTTATTATTACATTGAAAAAATAAAATCATATCAATTATTAACAAAATAACTTAACATAAATATAATTATATATAATTATAATAAATGAAAATAAGGATAGCTTAGTATACAAAATTTATTCATAAGTTAGAAAAATGACATATTGTCTCCATATTTGAATGTGTGTATAGTACTTGATGGAATGGCAAAAT
>JASCZI010181245.1:207639-248306 GCA_036250425.1 Stylosanthes scabra | reverse complement strand
TACTCTAAAGGTTAACTAATAGCTGGAAAGATGGAAGGAATTATACTTTGTTATTCAATGGTTCTGATTAGTAAAATTACTTCATACTATCGGGTCGTCGAGGAGTGCTGCTAGATGCCAAACTCGATTAGTAAATTCAGTATGACTAGTTTACTACCCGCTTAGTGTTGAACCTATGGGGTCACACACTAACGAGTGTTCTGATCTTTGCTAAAGAATTATTTAAATTATTATTTGATTTGATCGAATAGAAAATTATTTTAATTGAAATGAAATATTATTATATTGTTTGCTAGCACCAATAATATAATAATATTATGATAATTGAAAGTATTTGAGTGATGGTTAAGAATAATCTGTTATTCTACAATAAGTTTCAAAATTTGAAAGATTGGATAAGATCCTATCTGAATCTGTTTTAAATTTAAAGATTGGATAAGATCCTATCTGAATTTGTTTCAAATTGATAAGACTTCAATTTGAAACTAGATAAGATTCAATTTGAAACTAGATAAAATTAAATCTGAAATAAGATAAGATAAGATCATATCAGATTTCAAAGATTTAAATCAGACAGTACCTCACATTATAAATAGGTGTGCACATTAGTAGAAGCATTCATTTGATAAAGTATCATTCCTTTACTTCTACACATACAAACATACAAGTCTAGTTCTTAGTGAAGACTTCTGGTTGCAAAGAGTTGCAAGAGGCTTCTCAATTATTTTTATTGATCAAAGAATTGATTGCAAGGCTCATGGATATGCATAGCCCTTCGTACGTTTATGCATAGCCCTTCGTACGTTCAAAGGATAAAGCCTTTCGTTTACTATTCAGGTATTTAGATCTGATCTATATATTATTTGAATAAAATCTTAAACACAAAATAGATCAATTAAGAATTACTTAATCACTTTCGTTGCGTGTTATGAACACATAGTAATCTTTCAATACAGCCTATAATTAAAAATAATGTAAAAGATGTCACGTTTTTTAAAGTTTAGGGTATGAGGTGTCCACTAAAAACTATATATTTTTATAAAATTGGTTGAGGACTAATAAGGAAGACAATGACATATGCATATCAATAGAAATTGTGTCAAAATGCTTTTGATGAAGAACACTACACTTTAGTTGAAAGATAAAGTAGAGAAGTTGAATCAATTAAAGAGAGAATAAATAGTTAAATAGTAGTTTAAATACTTCTCTAACTTAGTCTCACTTAATTATTTGGCGTCTACTATAAAAAATAACATTATTTTTTATGACAATATTATATGTATTCTCCATACATCATATTTATAATACAAAAAATATAAATATTAATATAGAAAAATTTTACAAAATATATTAATATAACACACGATAGCACAGAGACAATTACATATAACATAAAAATAATATAACTCAATATAAATAAAATAAAATAAAAAAACAAGAAATGTATGTATATATAGAAAAATACAGTGATTAAGGTACATTAATTATTTTTTATATACCAATATAGATGTAATTTTAGAAACATATTTTTATTTATGAATAAAATAATGGAAAATAAAAATATCACCTAAAGAAAAAGAAATCAGTAAATCACTATTATTCCCAATCAAACTATCTTCTATTATTCCACATTTCCACTCTCAACTCTCTATCACATCATTATTATTAGTAATTAGTATTTTAATATATTATGACTTCTTGGGAGCATATTCTAGGTTGTGATTGTACTGGTTAAATATAGCTATCCTTTGAATTCAGAATGACAACTAGATTAGCTTTGAATTTAATTATTGTGTTTTCCATGCTTTAATGACTGATTTAATAGTCAATAGATCCCTAACAAAAGCACTAGAAATACTTCTCTAATAATCCCAACAAACACTGTAGTTAAATGTTATTAATACTGGAAGCTATTAAGATAATGGACATGTCCTCTTCCTATGTGAGTACTACTTTTTTTTTTGGACAAACAGTACTAGGAATACTTAGACATTAGAAGAAGTAGATGTCTAGGGTTTTGTTTGTGGTCAAGTTTAATTAGCTTTGAAATTTAATTTTGGTTTTATATTTAGCTTTATTTTTGGATAAATGATAATTCTATAAGCAAAATGAACGGAAACATATTATTGTTGTAAGATGAAAACCAAGCAAAATACATTAATAAGTAGTAGAATCGGAATATAATAGCAAAAACATATTTCATTATCACAAATATTAATATCATCATATAAAAATTAAAAATCAAACCAGAACATATTGTAAAATAAAAACCAACAAAAATTGGATATAACATTATGATCACTCTAGAAACGAACTGAAATATATAATTAAAATGAACTAAAATAATAAAATATACTATTAAGTTGAACAAAAAACAACAAACAAAAAAAAGGTTAAATTTTCTAATATACATATCAACAATATGAACATGAACAACGCTAATTGATTAAAAAAATTAAATACATACATTATTAGGAGGAATAAACAATAAAATTAAGAATAAAAATAATATAAAAGAAGAATAACAAAGCCACGCAAAAAAGAAGACAATGAAGACAAGGAGGACGATAACGAGGACAACAACGAAAAAGAAGATAATAACGATGATGATGATGATGAAGATGATGAAGAAAAAAACGCAACAATGACAATAAAGAAGGATAAGAAATAATACTGATAAATAATAAGAAATGTGCGGATAAATAAATGAGGAGAACGGAGAAAGAAGAAGAATATAAAAAAGAAAGAAAGGACATAAAATTAAATTTATGATTGAATTTTATTAATCAAAATAAATATGCACATAGAATTATTAAAAAATAAATTCTCATTAAAAAATTAAAACCAAATTAATCCAATTTTGAATCCCCTATTAGGAGGAGGGTACTTTGCTTTCATCAAAACTAACCAATCACGCAATCATTAATTAGGAGTTCACGAACTCCAACAACAATACGACACGTCATCTGATTATTTTTTTTTGCTTCTCCACGAACCGTCGATTCCATGGGCACCACATACATACACCATTGTCAAAGAGAACATGCTTTCATACATTTCCTCTAATCAACTCGTTCTTTTCACTCAATATTAATGGGGTCTAGACAACCCCTCTTCACCATTCCCCTATCACTCGATTCTAGATTCCAATCGGTGGCTATTCTTATTTTCAACCGAGTTTACACAACCTTTGAATTTGGGTTCTTTTGAATATTTTCAGTCACAGTGTCAGTTAAGCAAAAATTATATATATAAGCTAATGGAGATTGGCTCAACTGATGCTACTCATGTAGCTAGGAGTTTTCTCTTTTTTAAACTCCGATTTCATACTCCCTACTAATCACAAAAAAAATTATATATATAAAAAGATTAAATTATTCTCTTAATCTCTATAATTTGATAAAAAATTTTAATTAAATTTCTATATTTTTTATATTATATTAAAAGTTAATTAAAAAAGTTATAAAAAGTAATTGAAAATTTAATAAAATGATATAAATTAATAAATTAAGAACATATGAAAAAAACTGAAAAGGAACTAATCCAATCATGAAAAAATACTCAATCATTTGTTAAGGGTTAAATCAATGGATCAATGGTTGAACCAATTAAATCAAAATTAATTGAATTTGAGATAACCTCAATTACGACGTTAGATTTATGTATAAAAAAAATAAAAATAAAAACCCCTAATGTATAATACAAAACAGATCGACTTAGTTGCCAACATGTGTGGTCCCTTGTTCCAATTCTTCATGGAGGGCCAATTTTTCATAACTGCATTATGAGTGATTTGAGAGCAACAACTTAGAATGAATTCGTGACCAATAATATCATAAACAACAAAATTAAAAAGCCAAACAAAAACGAAGTGCCCAGTATTACTCTTTTTGGTAAGTGCAACTAATTATGGCTCTTCTTCTTCCCACCTAACTAAATTATGGCTCTTCTTCTTCCCACCTCTCACCATCTCGCTAATCATCCTCTCAAATATTCCATCGAACTGCAGCACCAGCATGTGTATCTGCCTCTCCGCCACCACCTCCTTAAACTCCGCCCCATTCCTTCCCTCGTAGATGGATTAATTTCACATTCTTGCAGTCTTTCAATGCCTCCAATTTCATGCTCCTTGGTTCCATTCCATCCACTCTTTGAAATCTAACTAACCTTACTGCCTTTTTTCTTGGATGATCACATAATTAATATTTGAATGTTTACTTATTTTAAATTGGATGATTATTTATTTTTATTTTGAATGATCACTTAATTGTGTTTGGATAATCACTTATTTATTTATGACATCTTTAAAATCTTATCAGCTAATTACTGTTCAAAAAATTATTGTTTCTCTAGACTTTCTTTTTTATAATATGATAAAATCAAATTTATTATCTATAAATATTTAGGTGATACTTAATGCAGTTGCTTTTGCCGAGCCTGTAGCTCATATGACATTACCCCCTTCCCCATTGTAAGAGGTCTCGGGTTCGAGTCTTTCCTTAGACACCAAAAAAATGCAATTACCTTCATGTGAAGTTATTTGCAAATCACCTTTAGATGAATTAATATGTTTGACCAAAATGTAATCCAACGGTTCCAAATGATAACTTTATATAAATTCAACTGCACATGAGTGTTAGTACATTATTAAAAGTAATTAATTTTCAAACATATTACTTCTAAAATCATATAAATGCATGAATCTGATTGGATGACTGTGTAAAACTTTTTGCACCGTTAGTACATCAAAATTAAAAATAGAATTTAATTTTCATGTACCGTCAGTGTAAAAGAGTTTTACACATACATTTAATCAGATGTTATCATATCATTAAAAGTAATTAATTTTCAAACACATCACTTCTAAAATCATATAACTACACGAATTTAATTGGATGATTTTGTAAAACTCTTTACACTGTTAGTGCATAAAAACTAAGCTCTAATTTTTATATAAAAACAAATATAAAATCTCTATTGTAGTATCTATCTTCACTTCATCCAAGATTGACCGGACTCAAATGGTTGTTCAATATGTTCTTGACCATAGCAGAGGAGTTGCATTGAGGGAAGGAGAGTCTGTATTATATTTGGAGTAAAAAAATTAACTCTATGTTTGATCAAAATTTAATGGTATCCATTAATTAAATTCTGCACATAAAATTTTGAATAGCATACCGCATACGTATGCACTATGCAGTAGCCGAATCAAGTGGGCAGCAGTCGTCGTGGTCCTCCAAAATATTTTGCTTTTTCATTTATTTTATATATATATATATATATATAACATAATTTTAGTGTAATTTTTTTTCAAATAATAATTTTATAAATATAAATACATTAATGAAAAATGTCATATAAATATATAATTAATAAAATTTATTATTATTTAGGCTAATATATATTTAGTTATCCATGCAAAGATAATAATATCTAAAGAATATGATCTTTGTTAAATCATAAATTCTAAATATCAAATTCTAAATCTTAAACTATAAATTTTAATAGTTTAAGAAAAATAAAGTATTGGTTAATATTAATAAAAAAATATCTTCTAATATTTCTCTAAGCTAATTATATAATTATAATAAAAAACTAAAACAAAAATAGTGTAGATTTTGAAAGAAAAAAATAAGATTTATTATAAGAAAAATAACACTATGATGAACACAAATTATTATTTTTGGCTAGTAATTAATTAATAAAATAAAAAATTATTGACTAAAATACCGAACAATATAAATTAACGTTGCTTGCTTTAAACATTTCCCTTATAAAAATTTGTCTTCTAGTATTAAAATTCTAGTTCCTCACTGAGGATATGTAATCTTATTTTTCTACCCTATGAACAAGGACACCATGCATGGGCCACAAGTACGGGGATTGTGATGTGTGAACATTGACAGAAAAGTAATATCTTTAATTTAACCTCTCATAATAATATGAATATCTATCTGTTTATGCCTTCTAGGTCGTTACTCGTTATAAATATACCCGCTTCATTCCAAGATCTTATTATAAACAAAGCTTCTTCACACTTACCACACACATATGGCGTCTAAACCTGGCATTCTGACTGATTGGCCATGGAAGCCTCTTGGAAGTTTTAAGGTTTCATCATCACTTTTATATTATTATTATTATAATTTTTCTCATCTAAGTTATTATATATACTTATGTTTTTATCATTAAATAATACGACGCAGTTGGTTGTCTCTTTGAGTTTAATTAAGTCTATCTTTTGTCATGTAAAGTTCATGCATTTATAATATTATTTTTTATTATAAAAAATAATTAAATAATATAATATTTTCTTTTGTTAAGTGGGTGATTTTGGCACCATGGGTAGCACACAGCAGCTACTGTTTCCTAAGGAAGGATGAAAAGGAAAGAGATCTTGGATACTTTCTAGTATTTCCATATATGATGGTGAGAATGCTACATGATCAAGTTTGGATCACTCTCTCTCGCCATAGAACTTCCAAAGGCAAAACCAGGATCCTTGACAAAGGAATTGAGTTTGATCAAGTTGATCGAGAAAGCAATTGGTTAGTACTCATTATTAATTAGTAGTGCTTAAAAACTAGCTTCATTTGTTTCACACGTATATTTAATTAGGTATGATGGTGCTGGTAAAAATAAATATCTTTTTAATAAATGAATTTATCGTATTAATATATCAAAATTAAATTCATATTTTTATAGAAAAAAAATGTTTTTTATATACTTATTATGAAAGAGAGGCATACTTGACTTCTAGAGTTCTATGTTTAAATGACTAAAAATAGTGGTTAGATAATTAAGAAAAGTGTTCAAACTTTATAGTACCCTAATTAATATAAGACAAAACTTTGTAGCAAAAAAAAAAAAAAACTCATTCAATAGGAATGAACAGTAATAGCGTTAACTATAAAGGAACTATTTTTAATATTCTCTTTACTGCCATGATTTTTAGGTTTTTGTCCAAACCTTTGATCTGATCGACTAGAGATTTAGTTATCCCCTCTCCATTTTAAAATAATTATTATAAAAAAAAACACATATTAAGAAATATATAATTGAATTTTGGTAATGTTAAAAAAAAGTATATATATATATTAATTAATTAATTAATAATGAATTTAATTTTCATATACACTTAGTATAAAAGAGTTTTATATATGCATTCAATTAGGTATTTCTACATCATCAAAAACAATCAATTTTCAAATTTACTACTTCTAAAATCATATAAATGGATCAATTTAATTGGATTTTATACCGTAAATATATTAAAATTAAACTAATTATTAATAATATATGAAAATGTAAATTAAATTGTAATTATTTAATTTTGCAGGGATGACCAGATATTATTCAATGGGTTATTATTCTACATAGGTCTCATGTTGGTTCCAGAAGCTTCTCACTTACCAATATGGAAAACAGATGGTGTTATTATTACAATTCTGTTGCATGCTGGACCAGTTGAGTTTCTTTATTATTGGTTGCACAGAGCACTCCATCACCATTTTCTTTATTCCAGATACCATTCTCATCACCATTCCTCCATTGTCACTGAACCTATCACTTGTATGTTTCTTCTTCTTCTTCTTTTCTTAATTATTTTATAAATTTAATTTTAATACATTGTGATATAAAACAGTTTTACATTTATATTTAATTAAATAATGTTTTATGAACATAAATAAAAGTCGGATTGGCTTTTGAAAAAAAAAATTGTCTTATTTAAAAAAAATTATTAATAAAAACTTAGAATCAATTTGAAATGGATTTTAATTAAAAAAATATTTTTTTTCTATGTCTTATTTAAAAAAAATTTATTAATAGAAACTTTTTTTTAAAAATAGTATCGCATTATTGGCTTATATATTGAAAACAAATAATTTACTTTTTTTTAAATAAAATTATTTTTTAAAAAAACGCACCGAAATATTTTAAATTTAACAAAAATCATCTTTTTTTTAAAAAAAAATATTTTTTCCTTGAAAAAATTTGATCCAAATAAACACTAATTATCTTTATATTAACTGTCTAAAATCCTAAATCTTAAATGGTCATCTGAAAAATTGGATATAATATAATTAAATGCCTCTGTAAAAAAAATTATACTGTTAGTGCATCTTTAATACGACAAGAAGATTCAGAAATGAGCTGAGTTTAGAAGGCCATGCATTAATATGTTAGTTCTATTTAACTAGTTTTGAAATTTTGCTGCTTGTTTTTTACATAACTATATTTTGATTGGAAGGTATGTCCATAAATAATCAATGTTTACTAAATAAATTAATATCAAGTTGCTGAATAAGCAAGTGAATAAATACTAATTAAAGTTACTGCCGCACGAATTGAGTGCACCCAACAATTGAACAATTTTATTGATTATCTGAAAGCGATATTTTATACACGCCATGCTTTAATAATTTACGTGTATTCTAAACATAATTAGGATTATTTATATACAATTTTCAATTATTATAATAAGAAATTGAGATAGAGAGAGACGGAAATGGAGTTGGAGATAATTTCTTTTAATTCTTAAAAAATATAGAAAGGATAATATATTTTTTTAATTATAAAACAGAAAATTATTCCTATTCTTATCTTTAATTTACCGCTAAACAATTTTTTATGTGTTTATCTCAAAAATAGCTTCTTTTTTAAAAAATAAACTTTTCTTACTTTTTTTATTTCTTGAAAATCAAATATATGACTAAGCATCTCAATGTTTTCATATGATAGAAAAATGTCAATTTAAAAAATTAAAAGGACAAAAATCCTAAAATTAAAAAAATAAAAAGATTTTATAATTATTAAAATTAATGTATTTTGATAAAAAAAAAAATAGAATAATGATACACGTATACCTATTTTGACAAATCAAGTTTAATCAAATTATTTATTTTCATGTTAAATAGAAGATTATTTTAGTATTAAATAATAAAAAAATAACATAAAAATATTTTTTATTTAGTATAAAAATAAATAATTTTTTTTATTAAAATAGATATACCCCTTACATTATTGAAAAAAAAAATTAAAAGAAAAACAACCAATCAGGAAACATTGAAACCCTGAAATTAGAAACAGTGAAAAACATATGTATGTGATGATGAGACTTGAGAGAGAGATGCAGATATTATGATTTGTGATTCATTAATGTTTTTTGTTGCAGCTGTGATCCATCCATTTGCGGAACACATTGCATATTTTGTGCTGTTTGCAATTCCACTTTACACAACCATCATCACAAGGACAGCTTCCATTGCATCCTTCGCTGGCTACTTGGCGTACATTGACTTTATGAACAATATGGGTCATTGCAACTTTGAGTTCATTCCAAACTCCCTTTTCTCCATCTTCCCCCTCCTCAAATATCTCATGTATACTCCATCGTAAGTTCTTCATTTCTATCTATCTTTTTTTTTTAAGAATTTATTATGATAAGTTTGTGATACAACTTTTCTAAAAAACTTTGGTCGACCAACATAAATTGACACATATAAATGATGGCCCGTGTTTTTTAATATTATTTTTATTCGATTCTCTTTAGAAAATGAAAATGAAGTTTCTTTCCACCAGAGGATCACCTGCTTTGATCCAGTACTAGAAGAATTAACCATTAAATTTTCAGCCGGTTGGATGAGAGGAGCTAGAACAAATTCTAGGAAAAGGTCAAAAATTAATTTTACATAAAATGAAAGTTAAAACAAAAATTTTAGGAGGAATGAAACTACAATTTATATATAATTTATAGCCAAAAGTTAAAAGTTAGGGGTGGTCATTGCCCCACCTTCAGTTATATGACGCTTTGCCCCTGATGATACCAAAGTGAAAAATAAGAACAATAATGCTAGGTAATTAATAAAAATTCAGTTAACATTAGTCAACAATTTAAATTGGATGTTAATTTCTTTAGGTTTCGAATGTTCTGTTTCTATTATTGTTGGTTGCTTTAAGTTTTAGATGTTCTATTTCTAAAAAAAGTTATGGATATTCCACTGATTTTCATTGCGAATATTCTATAAATATTAGTTATAGATGTTCTATTTTTTGTTGATCGATTGTTAATTAAAAAAAATATTGGTTACCTATACTTTTTCGAAAAATAAATATAAATAATTTAAGCCAATAAAAATAGTAGATGAATTGTTATATGTCTGGTAACTAAAATATTAATGATGATGATAACTCAACAGGAAACTTGATATTGAGATTTCATATGAATACTACTATGATTAGTTAGAAGCCTCGAATGTATAACGAAGAATGTCTATTTATAAGTAAACGATACAATCTAATCAAAAGAATAAAGTGAATACTAGATATATAATTTCTTAAAATATATTTTAACACATCTATCACGTCTCAATAATTAAGATTCATAAAAGGACCAACAATAATAATAATTAATGTTTAATTCATTATTCGTTGTATGTAGCTTTCATCATTCAACGATCGATTAGAAGAACTTGTCTTCCATGGATTTCAAAACATTGAAAGCGATATATATTTATGAAAAAACAGAAAAATTAATCATAAAAAATTAACCCAAATAAAAACATTCAATTCATAATTATAAGGTATCAGAAACAAAGATGAGATGGAATGAGGAGAGAGAATGAAGAAGAAAGTAAAGAGTAATTGATTTGTGAAGAGAATACAATAGTACTGAGTTGAACTTAGTTTACAATGGAGGATCAAGGTTGCTATACATGGTTTTTTCCCTTACGCTATGTTAGATAAACTCAATATGAGAGAAATGAAGATGTGTTATTCATTCACTCAATCAATGATTATATACATACATTGAAACTGTAACTGCCTTCTAACTAACTAACTAAGCTACTTTACTCTAGTTAACCTAGTAAGTTACAATATAAAGCTAGTGATTAATTTAGCTAACTCTAGTTACAAACTAACTAACAAATTATAGTTAATATCTTCCCTCAAGTTGGAGCATATATGTTGTATGTTCCCAACTTGACCATAAGAAATCGAAACTGTGGAGCAGGAAGAGCTTTGGTGAGCAAATCTGCTATCTGATGTTTACTGGGTACATGCACAAGCTTTATTGTCCCAGCAGTAACCTTATCTCTAATGAAATGACAATCTATCTCAATGTGCTTTGATCGTTCATGAAGTGCTGGATTTGTTGCCATTTGTATAGCAGAGAGGTTGTCACAAAAAAGCATGGCTGAAGGCACCTCTATGCCCATGAACCGAAGAAGTGCCATGATGGAAATTACTTCACAAGCAGCATTTGCCAAGGTCCTGTGCTCGGCTTCAGTAGAACTGCGAGAAACAATATTTTGTTTCTTACTCTTCCAAGACACCAAGGAATCTCCAAGAAAAGCACAATAGCCGGTTGTGGATCGACGAGTATCAAGGCAACTACCCCAATCTGCATCAGCATTCATGGAGATGTTAAATTGAGAAGTTGAAGAGAACAAAACATCCTGTCCTGGAGCCCCTTTTAAGTATCTCAGAACATGATGTGCAGCATTCAAATGAGGTTGGCGAGGATCTGACATGTACTGTGCAAGCTTGACAACAGCAAAAGTGATGTCCAGTCTAGAGATAGTCAAGTACATAAGCCTACCAATCAATCTCCTATAGGCAGATGGATTAGGAATTGGATCCCCATCAGCTGCTCGAAGCTTAAGGTTAACTTCCATTGGTGTATTTGCAGGTTTACACTCCAAATAGCCTGCTTCTTCAAGTAATGAAAGTGTGTACTTTCTTTGTGTCAAAGAAATACCCTTCTTGGACTTAGCCAACTCTAAGCCAAGGAAAAACTTCACATCACCCAAAATCTTTAGCTTGAAGATAGCCTGAACTTGACCTTTGATTTTATCAACCATATCTTGCCTTGGATCAGCAACGATAATATCATCGACATACACAATGAGAAAAGTGAGGGAGTCACCTTCACCTATAGAGAAGAGAGAGTAGTCCTGCTTGCATTGCTTGAACCCATGCTGGACCAGAGTTGAACAAAACTTGGTGAACTATTGTCTAGAAGCCTGCCGTAAGCCATAAAGGGACCTTGTTAATAATCTGCAAACAAGACCCTGATTTCTTTGTGGATGCCCCAATGGCACGTCCATGTATACTTCTTCATCCAACTCGCCATTAAGAAAGGCATTGTTGATGTCAAGTTGGAAGAGACTCCAATTTCTGACAGCAGCAATGGTTAGAAGGATTCGAACTGTGGTAATTTTGGCAACAGGACTAAAAGTGTCCTTAAAGTCGATACCAGCTTGTTGTGTATAGCCTTTAGCCACTAGACGAGCCTTGTACCTCTCCAAGGTTCCATCAGCTTTCAACTTAGCCTTATACACCCAACGACATCCAATGGTGTGTTTATCCTTTGGCAGGACCACCAATCTCCAAGTGTGATTAGACTCCAAAGCATCGAGTTCCTCTTTCATGGCTTGCTTCCACTCAGAATACTTGACCGCTTAATGATAATACTGAGGCTCAGGGACAATATCAACCTTGGTCACCAATTGGTGATAAGCATGATGAAGTCTATGAGTACTGAGGTAATTGTTGATGGGGTATGGTGTGGTGTGACAAATGTAGTCTTGGAGATGAGGAGGAGGACGAGAAATTCGAGAAGACTTCCTAAGTGGGGGTGGAGCTAGTTGTATAGCAGTGGCATGTGAAGTAGGCTCGGGTGAAGTAATGTTGGCATGAGGAGGAGAAGGAGATATAATATCTGCAGCTGGTGAAGGAAGCACAAAATCACCAAAAGAATCCAAATCTGTTTGTGAATGAGGAGAAGCAGCAAAGGGGAAAATTGTCTCATGAAACACTACATCTCTGGATATGAAGAACTGTTTGGTCTTGAGATTATAAAGCCTATAGCCTTATAGCCAATAGGATATCCCAGAAATACTACAGGGGCACGAGGACAAAATTTGGTCCTGGAGGCTGAGATGGTTGCAGCATAAGCAAGGCAGCCAAAAACCCGAAACAGCTCCTATTTTGGAGGTTTACCAAACAAACATTCAAATGGAGATTTGTTTTTCAACAATGGACTTGGAGTCCTATTTATCAGAAAAGCAGCAGCCCCAAAAGAAAATCGGAGCTTTGGATTGGAACAGTAAAGCCCTGGCAACATTCAACAAGTGTTGATGTTTGCGCTCAACCACAACATTCTGTTGAGGGCGATATGGGCAAGAAAACTGGTGCAATGTCCCCTTTTGTTGCAAGAAATTCGTGAGTGCTAACTCCTTAGCATTATCAGACCTGATACACTTGATTTTTGTGCTAAACTGTGTTTCAATGAGTGTATAAAAAGACTTCAAACAAGTGGCTGCATCAGATTTGTTAGCAAGTAAATAGATCCAACAGAAACGAGATGCATCATCAACAATAGTGAGAAAGAAACGATTGCCATTATAAGTTGGGACATGATATGGTCCCCAAACATCACAATGTACAAGGTCAAATGAATTATTAGACATATTATTGAGTGACTCGAAAGGTAACTTCTTAAATTTTGCTAAGGGGCAGATTTCACAATGTGTAAAATCTGACTTATTTTGCAAATGTAGAATGTCAACTAATCTACTAAGTACTCTAGATGGAACATGGCCCAATCGGGCATGCCACAAATTTGATGAACACAAATTTATTGAATGTGAAACAAGGTGAGAAATGTGTATGTCCTGTGAGTCCGCATGCAATATATAAAGTCCTTGAAACAATTTACCCCTCCCAATCATCTTCGATGTGTGTGTGTCCTGAATATTGAAGAAATGAGAACCAATAGTAACAGTGAGTGTAGTGTTTAAGAGGAAAGCAGAGACAGAAAGAAGGTTTACCCTGAAATTCGGAACATACAAGACATTGTGAAAAGTGAGTTGTGTATCAATTACCACAGTACCAATAAAATTGGCATGAAATACTTCCCCAGTAGGCAATGAAACAGAAAACTTCCTAGAGGTATGTATTGTAGAGAAAAGGGATAAATCACAGGCTATGTGGATAGTGGCTCCACTATCTAAAATCCAAGAATTTGGAGGAATAGATGACCTTGCAATTGAGGTGTTGAGAACAATACCTGTAGGTGTGGCAATGTCAGTGGATTCAACGGATTCGGATTGATGCTCCTGCAAGTTGTGATTGTTGAGAAGGCTCAAAAGTTGTTGAATCTGACCATTTGTCAAGCTCAGAGAGGCAGATGAGGAAGGAGACTCAGATTCTCGTTCAAACACAAGGGCAGCAACATGATTCACAGAAGGCTTAGTCCCACGCCCTTTACCATAGTTAGGTAGATAACCATGAATTTTGTAACACTTATCAATGGAGTGGCCGTAAATCCCGTAGTGTGAACAAAGAGGGCAATCCTTCTTGAAGTTACCACGACCACGGCCTTATGCCGAAAGAGGCAGCGGAGGATTTTTGGCAAAGAAAGCTACCTGACCTTGTGTAGCAGCAGTGCCCAAAGCACGATGTTTCTCTTCTTGAGAAATTAGGGATAACACCTTATTGATCGCTGGAAGAGGTTCCATGAGCAAGATTTGACCACGAACCTAAGCATAGGATTCATCCAATCCCGTGAGAAAGACACGTGGACCGTTTCCATGTTGAAAACGTTCCTTGAGGTCGTTCCAGAGTTCTGCTGCAGAATCAACGTACACAAGAGAAATAGCGATCTCTTTGGTGACAGAATTCAAGATCCAAGTAATGACGATGTCGTTAACACACTGCCAGTTCTCAAACTTCTCTGGTTCAGTGGATGGATCTGGTCGAGCAACAGAACCTGTTATGAAGCCAAGCTTTCGCTTAGTGAGGAGATACGGAACAATTGATGTAGTCGCCGTCGAAGAAGCAGAGACGACGGCAGAAACAGGTGAGGGATGCCATGTTAGAATTGAGATTATGTGGGCCTAACTCAACCCCAAAAGTTAGCTCATGGGCTGAGGGATGCCTCACACTTATATTCACTCAAGAGTCCATATCCTTCGTAGATGTAGGACTTGTAATACACCCTCATCACGCCTAGGGATGATCGTCTAGAGCGTGAACATGAATTGGTGGGTGGCCCAACAACATGTGATCGGATAGGCTCTGATACCATGTTAGATAAACTCAATATGAGAGAAATGAAGATGTGTTATTCATTCACTCAATCAATTATTATATATATACACTGAAACTGTAACTGCCTTCTAACTAACTAACTAAGCTACTTTACTCTAGTGAACCTAGTAAGTTACAACACAAAGCTAGTGATTAATTTAGCTAACTCTGGTTACAAACTAACTAACAAACTATAGTTAATACGCTATCCCAAATGGCAGATCGAAAATTAATTCATTATAATTTTAATTTTCTTTAAAAATTTATCGTCGGTCAATAAATTATTGCACAGCTAATAATATAGCTAAAAACGTGAAGAATATATAAGGACAATGGTAACCGATTTTGTTAATTTTGTTGCACCTTACTTACAATGAATTGATAAAATGATATTATTACATGAATCTATACATTTATTTCAATAAAAATAATTATTTTTTTATCTTAGACTTTATTATTTATATGCTTAAGTTTTTTTATACTAAATTTTATTATTTATGTGGTGGACGCATGAATTTATTAGATAGGAGAATATACGAAGGGTTTATTCATACAGAGGTTTCTAATTTTATAATTTTTTCTTCTTTACTTTTTTTGTATATATTTTGGGGCCGGGTAATATATATGAGGGACCAGTTGTGTATGTCCATGCAAATGCTGGCTATGTTGTTTGCTAGTGACGAGTGGTCCCCACTGGCCAGTATACTTAAAATAATAATAAAGACACATTAAACTGCATAAAGCCCATCACATCATTAAATTATGTGAACAATTTGGATGAGTTTTCCTCTTTTATAGGTTTCTGTTACTATCGCATCAATTATATATTGGTGAAACTCAATTAATGATTTTGGGTGTTGTGGATCACTGTTATTTAATGAGTCTACTGCATGCATGTACGTCGAGTGTGGGTGATGAGATTAGAAAAGATCAGAGTTAATAATAATAATAATAATAATAATGTATAATTTTGCATGAATTATTGCATTAAATTCTGATAATTCTATTCATAGTTACCAATATATATAGTAATCAATTAATTTTGGCGTACACCTCTTTTTTGGTGTATACCTTTATCCAAGTCCCAACGAATAGGTTTTTACTACTAGAATGAACAGGTTTGTAAAAGCAAATGAACAGGTTTTTAACATATTTGTGTCAACTATAAAATATGTTCGTTGTATATATAAAAATCTGTTCGTGCACGAACAGAATATTACTACTAGAACAAACAGGGTTTCAAAAGCAAACAAACATGTTTTAAAACCTGTTCATGTTAACTATAAAAATATGTTCGTTGTATATATAAAAACTTGTTCGTTTGGAATTTAGATAGAGGTTTACACCAAAAAGAGGTGTACATGTAGCATTGTTGTATATTACTGAAACCACCTGACATGTGTTTGAATAATCTAGATGCATTAATACTACCAAAAGTCTCCGGAAAAAAAAATACTGAAAAGAGTTTATTAATAATGATATATATCCTTAATTCCTTATTATTACCTAATAGGATTAATTATAATGGAAGGTAGTTATTAACTTAACTGACTTAGGCTTAGAGTTAGTTAGAGTAAATACAGCTGTCAAGCTATGATTGGTTAGAATAGCATTAGTTAGTTACTGGCCTTCATAATAAATCAAAATGTATATTTTTCTTGAGTATTCTTTTGAGTTTTGTCATGGTAACGCTGTGATTGGAAGAGATAGACATATTGAGATTGACACTGAAATATTAAGATTGAGAGATTAAGATTAAGATTGGATTAAGTTTGTTATTGTGTTTGATTTAAAATTTATTAATAAGAGACAAAAATAGAGAGATATAGGTTAAGTTAGGTTAACGGAGAAGAGACAAATATTAGTATTAGAAACTTTAATATTGAGAGAGAGTACACATATTTAAGTAATAAAAATTATTAAAATTTTAATTTTAGTCTCTAAAAATTTTATTAGTCCCCTCAATTTCCACTTTTTGGAAGTATTAAAATTATTTTGAAAACAGAATTAAAATTTTAGTTTCAATCTCTATTAACTAAACACTAAAATTGAAAAATATATGCAATTATTTACTTCACTTAAATGAAGCTCGAATTCAACTACCTAAATCATTAATTATTTAAATAGCTTTTGGGAGATGCCGTAAAACCTATATATATATATATTCTAGCTACTAAGTTTTTTCCTTCCTAATTTTTTTGGTAAATTGTGTTTTTACTTCGGTAGAATAATAATAAAAAGTACTTCATTAATAATAATCCAAAATTTTCCCCCTCAACCTTTGTAGCTCATTTTGCTTTTTTTTTAAAGATAAAATCTAATAATTAATTAAGAACCTCGTATTAAATTCTTTAAAAAATATTTGCATTTTTTTTAAAAAAAAATTGCACATGCACTATTTAATATAATAATTTGCAACATATATATGCATGGCAGGTTCCACTCTTTGCATCACACACAATTCAGAACCAATTACTCACTTTTCATGCCAATTTATGATTACGTTTATGGAACAATGGACAAGACTACAGATAAAACACATGAAAAGGCAATGAAGACGGAAGAAGGTTCAGCAGATGTAGTGCATTTAACACACCTTACAAACCCAGAATCAATCTACCATTTGAGGTTGGGATTTTCTTCATTAGCATCCACACCACAATCTTCAAAATGGTACCTCTATTTGATGTGGCCAGTCACACTTTGGACTTCTTTGATGACTTGGTTTTATGGCAAAACATTTGTTTTGGAGACTAACAATTTCAAAATGCTCAATTTGCAATCATGGGTTATACCAAGATTCCATGTTCAAGTAAGATTTCTAGTTATATATAGTTGTTTTTTTTTTCTTCATTGCAAAAATAATTAAGTTTTAATAAATTATAGTCATCATATTTGTTACCTTATGATAATAACCAAATAAGGGATACAATAATTCAAATAAAAATTTATTTTCGTGCTATTTTTTGTTTTATTTAACATCAAAATAATCTTATATTTAGCATAGAAATGGCTCGGCCATCCACACACCATTTTAATAAACACCAAATTGATACCCGTATATAACATGGTGATTGAGGCATTAACCGCCTTTCCATTTTTGTGGTCCGCCTATAATAACTGTACGGATATAAAGGTGGTGTTTGATAAAAGAGTGTGTGAATATCATTATTCGCATACAAATAAATGACTTGGTTGGTCAAAATAGGTATATATATAACATTGTCACCATGGATAATACATTTTTTCTTTAATTAATTTTGACAGTATGTCTTCAAATGGCAAAGAGAGACATTAAACAAATTCATAGAGGAAGCAATACTTGAGGCAGAGTTGAGTGGAGTTAAGGTTTTAACTCTTGGTCTTTTGAACCAGGCAAGTATACCTTTTATTTTGTGTGTGCTATAGTGTGTATATATTCTCAAAATGTATCTTTTTTTAATTATATACCTTCTATTTTTTTATATTAAAAATAAATGAAAGAATTAAGAATTTTTTTTAAATGCATACTCCTCATTTATTAATTGTTATTGTTAATTAAAGGAGATGGTTGAATCAGATGCTAACTAAACATATTACTAAGCAGATATTTTTACTTGATTATAAGCAGCAGGCATTGTTGTCTTATTGATATATCACTAATTTTTAAATTTCAATTTTTTTTACATGAGATTTTAATTTTAAAAGTTATTAGAAAGCAAGTAGGTTTAACTTACCCAAAAGCTATGTGTTATAAGAATTTTTTTAAAAAAAAAATTGTTATTGAGTAATGCTAGGAACCAACGTTAGGGGACCAATAGGGAGCCAATAAGTGTAATTAGGAAAATAGTAGGTGGTAAAAGGAGAGAGGAAAAAGAAGAAAAAATGATATTCACTCCCTATTATCTCCTTAATATTGGCTCCCAAGACTTTCTCATTATTATTAGACCGTCTCACACTAAACACAAGTCCAAGTTTTCTTCAAATTTCACTTCCCAAATGTAATACTCCCTCCATTTTATTTTAATCTCCCAATTTCACTTTACGCTAATTAAAGTAATCATTGAATTATATTAAAAATCTAAAAAATAATATTAAAATTACTATAATATCTATTATTAATGCATTAAATCTAAATTTGATTGACTAGAATGAAAGTGCATTAATTATTGTTTAATTAGTTATTGAAATTATGAAAGAGTATAATGAAAAATTTTAATTAAATATACCTTAAAATCATATAATGGATAAATAATTTGAAATTAAAAAAAAAAGTGAAATTGGACAATTAAATGAAATGGAGGAAGTAGCCTTTACAAGTGTAAGAAAATTCTTACATCGCGTACTGGTTTTTGGAATAAGCTAAACTTATTAAATTTCTAATAATAGTTTTTTTTTCCTTAAAATCAATGTATTGGAATTATGCAGGGAGATAAGCTTAATAAATTTGGTGAGCTTTACATAAAGAGTTATCCGCAGCTTAAGATAAAGATTGTGGATGGAAGTAGCTTAGTTGTGGCTATTGTTCTTAATAGCATCCCAAAAGAAGATAAAACAACTCAAGTGCTTCTTTGTGGTAAACTTACCAAGATTTCATATGCCATTGTCAATGCTTTGTGTGAAAGGGGTACCAAGGTACGTTAATTATTAGTTTTATTTATCCAATTTTTAAAGTTTTTGTAACTAATATTAAAGAGACAACAAGAAGTCAATATTATTTTTTTTTCTATCATCATTATTTTTTTAATTACACTCATTGGCTCCCTATTAATCCCTCTAATATTAGTTACTAGCATTACTCTTTTTATTTATATTTTTATGGATTGATGAACAACCCCAACCATAGATATCACAACGCACGCATCCATTCACCCACACATTATTATGAATTCTAAATTTTCCATGAGAAAGTGTTGGACCAAGTGTGGGCTGCGTGGAATCTTTATTTAGAAACTTCTGTTTTTCACTATATCTAAGATGAAAAAGTGTAAGGGTCCAACTTTTGGATAATTAATATTAATCAATTTTATGGTTTATGGTTAAGGTATATAATTTAAAATAAATAAAATATTTTTAAAAAAAAATTAGTTAATATTGGCTAAAAGAAATTAGTTATCTAAGCATTATTCAATTACTTTGTTGCTATTCCATGGAATTATTTTCAGGTTACAACAATGTACAAGGATGATTATGATAATCTTCAGTCAAAGCTCAGTTCTGAGTCCAAGAAGAACTTGGTTTTCCCTGGATCCTACACTGCAAAGGTATCTAGCTAAAAGAATAAAAATAAAAGATCAATTAATTACATGGTTAAAAAAATTAAATTAAAATGTACTATGAAAATCATGTATCTAATGTGAAACTAAATTTTCAGATATGGTTAGTAGGAGATCAAATTAAGGAAGCTGAACAGAAAAAGGCACCAAAAGGAACATTGTTCATACCATTTACCCAATTTCCTCCAAAGAAACTTCGCAAAGATTGTTTCTATCATACCACACCATCCATGCTAGCTCCCTCTTCTCTGGTTAACATGCATTCCTGTGAGGTTAGTTTATAATCAATTTTTACCTTTGTTTTTGGGTTTCTTATTAAATTTTAATTTTGACGACCCTATAAAATATTTTAAAAGATCGTCCATTGTGCTTTGACTATAAACAAAAGAACTTTATAAACACTAAAAATCAATCCTTGTGTATTTATATATATTTGCACGCATTTCACATTTATTTTTAATAAAGTAATACATTATAAGAATAATCAAGCTTTTATAATAGAATAATTAAACTTTTTATTAATATAAAAATTAGTTAACAATTAATCAACATTATATATTTTATCGATATGTTGATTATGAATGTGAATATAATTTGATTATAATTTGCAGAATTTAATCATAAATATTTTATATTGTTATTGATATCTTGATTATAAATGTGAATCTAGTCTAATTATAAAATTTGTGATGTTTAATTAAAAATATGAATCAAGTTTGATTATGTTATTTATTGCTAACTAAATTTCAAAATGCAATTACAGAATTGGCTGCCAAGAAGAGTGATGAGTGCATGGAGAATTGCTGGGATATTGCATGCCTTAGAAGGATGGAATGTTAATGAATGTGGAGACTTCATGTTTAGCATTGAGAAAATATGGCAAGCAAGTCTTCATCATGGGTTTAGGCCATTGAAGATAAATCCCCTTGTTAATTAAAGTCTAAATTAATTAATAACTAGCATTTTATATATGACTATTTCAACTATAAATTGTTATATGATTAAAAATTGTATTAATTATACATTGTACTTAAATCATGCTGTCTGCAATTTATGCAGTGTAATAATAACTTCAATGAATTAATAATAACATAAACAATTAGTTCTAATATAATTAAGTATTCATCATTATGTTGTTCTATATGGCATGGAAAATATGGAACTATTATAAATAAAGATAAAATATTGTTGTGAAGTCATGGTTGCAAAGATATACTTCATAGGAGGAACATATATAGAACAATTATTTATATCATTATTTACTGAAATTTCTGAGAATAACTCAAACAAAGATGCCGCCTTTTCAATTTAATGTCTCCATTAAAAAATCCTATTAGAAAACTTAACCCAACTTAGGTAACCTCCCTTCCAACTTAGGTCTATTACTCATAAATCCAATATTTTCTTATAATTTGTGTTAAATGATAGACAATTTAATATTCAAAATTTAAAATATTTCAGAAAATTTAAATATTGCTAGGAAATGTTGGAGTAACTATCATCCAACATTTCACAACATATTTGTAACTTAGAGAAAACTTAAAAACAGAAAAAAAAAAAAAAAAGAAAAGCAACAGATCAATTATTTTTATCACAACTGGAACTGATCATCCATACAATTTACCAAGCTAAGCAACAACTCATTATTTTTATCACAACTGGAATTTATCATCCTTTACCGGTAATATAAAGCTAAAAAAAATGGGGGAAAAATCAATATCTAATTGAGTATGGGAAGTAATCAAGTCAACACCAAACCCCCAAAGAAAAAAAGTGAAAAAAAATATATAAAGAAAAGAAATAAAACAGAAATACTATGCTGAAAGAATCTGGCAATTTTCAGAGTTAACCAATCATGCCAAATTTTGCCAACTTTGGCTGATGTAAAAATTTTGTACAAGAAAAAGAAAAAGATCGGATTGATTCTTAAAGGGAAAGATGGTAGACTGCACACGTTTCAGCTTCGTTCTTGGTTACTGCATAAAACAAATTAATACCAAAATCAATTATTGGATGACAACCAAATAACTAAAAAAAGACATCTTATTGGTTGATCTACTACAGAATTGTTCTAAGTGAGAGGCTAAGTAAAGAAAAAGAGAGTTTCATAAACTCAGAAATTGCTTCATCTCTGGTAAAATTTGGTGTTAAACAATCTTATTTCCTCCTACCCAATTCTTTGAAATATTGGGTTTGGTGATTCCTCTGGGAAACCATGTAACAGAACCATGCAAGCAAGAAGATGACACTATTTTCTAGCCATTTTTTATTTAGGTTAAACTATAGGAATCAATTGAAAATTGAGTATAATTATGGGAAATCCTAGCAAAAGAGTAATGATACGTAACCATACTTCGAAGTTACCATATTTATCATGACATCCATAATTTCATATAAATAACATCCGCAAATATATATTTATAACATCTAATATTATGCATTTAATTCAATAACAATTTTTAAATGGAAATTAATGCTAAAATAGGAAGGTTATGGCTACCTATGGTTAAAAAGCTATGGCTACCAAAATTAATTTATTAAAGTAATTGCAGCAATACAACAACAACAACAACAAAGCCTTGTCCCACTAGGTGGAAAGTAATTGCAGCAATGTGGTCCTTTAATTTAGATAGATTATTCAGTATCGGAAAAAAGGTTGGATAAGGATTCATTAATACCCTTTCAATTGTGCCATGAAGGATCCAATGAAAAAAGCTTATCATTTCTGGTGCCCGAAGGAAGAGCTCTGCTTGGCGGAGCATGCACAGTAATTGGAAGAACCCATTCAGTTTTATCCCTTCCCTCAATCAGAAGTGGATGCTCATACCTTTGATTCAGAAGAAACATAGTTTAACCAATAAAACGTTAGATTTTGTAAATATGATTTTATTATTGAAATTAGGATTTAATAGAATCAGGAAAAAAAAAAAATACTCTAAAGTGATGTGTTTCTACTTATCCGCTTAATTTTTTGGGATAAACGATTTCATGATATTAAAAACAGAAAATGCAGCAACAAACAGTGTAAAATGGTCAAACCGTGAAGCACATACCTTCTCCAATCCACGTTCTTTGGAGTTGTGAAGAATTCAAAACGAAGGACCCATTGCACAGATACATGTGAAGTGGAGAAGGACATTGGACCATCCATTGGAATAGAAAAAAGGAAGCTTGTCTGCACCAAATCTGCAACAACCTCATGATGGTCGCTCTGAACCTAAAAGCAAAGTTGAGAACATAATTGTCAGAATCGGATTCCAGTATAATTTTGAAATATTAAAATCTCATAGATTCAGTTTTCCACTAGCTAAATTAAGATCTCAATGCTTTTCCTTTCTGGATATTCCATGAAAAAACAGCACAAAAGCCAAAATCCAAGACAAAGGACATAATAAAATGCAGACAGATACTGTTAATGTGCAAGTATAGAACAAAACAGAGAATTGCTTCATCTGTAATTTGCGATCACAGGGGGGCTATAAAACTGCTACATGATGAGGAATGTTCTACAGTTGTGAATATTGAGATGTAAAAGTGCCAACAAGACCAAAAACAAGCAATGCATAGAATGTTAAGTATATAAGCACAAGTACAAGTAACTAAATATTTGCAAAAAATCATTTAGGAGAATGCAATAGTAAGCATTTCTTGAGACGGTTTAGACCAGACAAGAGATAGTTCAATCAAAGAAGGAAACTTTATTTTTTGAGGACATTTAGCAGTGACACATACAAACATTAACATGGATTCTAAAAACCTTGAACAGTAACAGCAGATACCTTTGTTATTGTTGGGGAATTCCTCCTAGAAGGGTGGATAAATCGCCTACTTATAGTTTCTGAAGTTTCCAATGTTACTGAGATCTGCATAATGATAATTATAATAATAAATTCCATCCATTGCATCAATCAAGCTGAATAATTGTTCGTTAGTTATTAATTTAAATAAAGCTCACAACAGGCCAGTCACCTCAAGGCATCTCCTCGCTCCTTCTTCATGAAAGAAAGTAAGAGTCCCACCTATCTGCAACAAGTTGTTCGCGATTAGATATTCCAACTGGTGCAAAAGATGTATCAAACTCTACAAGGCTATCATTACCATATCACTGAAGTAATATGTTGCATCAGAATTTTTTGGTGAAAATTTAAGCAAAACTTGATCATCCAGTTTGATGTTGTAAGACCTTCCTCTAGTGAAGCCTTCTGCTGCGGAAAATGTATGAAAAGGATTAGCTTAAGCAGAATCTCTATTGAACGTTAATATCCCAAATGTATCCTTGGATATCAAAATCAATTGTAAGTGAAGAAAATTTATCAATTTACATGCTGACTCATTGGCTCCTGCTTCTGGTGAAGTGGATACTCCAGTGTCATCTTCTGCAGAAAATGGTTTCCTGTACTTCTGTTGCTCAGTTGGTGAGGCAATAGCAAGTGATTTCTGGTTTGATAAGACATCTGTTAAATGAAAGATTATTTGGCAAAGCAGGTCATTGGAGAAAACAATAACAAAAGATGACACCTCTTGTAAAAAGAACAATGAGCAGTTTCAAACAAACTATCCTATCCGAGTACAGGTATAGGTTAACTAACTCACCAGCGCCGGGATCGGTTAACACCTCAGCAACAGAAAGTCGAGGAAGTGCTATATTTGAAGATAAACTTGTTCGATGACCTTCTAGAGCAAAAGAATCTCTGTGCAATGATTTTGCAGAAGAAGATCGTAATGATAATGAACTTCCAAACCCTCTGTAAAGATTTTCTTTTGTGGGGTTATAATTAAAAGAAGAAACAGAGGACATGTCATCCCTTGAGCTGTCATAGTCATCCTCAGCAGCATCATAAATATCATTTGCTCTAGCCTGGACAGAAATGATTCGATGTTATGTCTATTGTGCTAGGAAAAAAGACTAGCAAGGAGTAAGTGATAGTCATTGCATGGAAAAAGTGTATGCCAAGTGACAGATTTGCATCCAACCAGAAACAAGAGGAATACTGATAGTGTGATGCCTAACAATAGATTTGGTAAGGTGTACTGCAGGAAAGGTAAATAGGCATTAATTCTGTTGTGAATTCTGTTATTTTCTGTTATTTCTGTTGGTTATTTCTGATTGGTTATTAGTTAGTTAAGGGAGTTGGTAGGTCCAGTTAGTCTATTCCAGCTTCCTATAAATACTGTTTCTAGTGATTGTTAGTTCAGTCTTGTGAATTTGTGTTTTCTGTTAGAACTTGAGAGGAAGAGTTTCCCTCTCCTAGCTGGTAGTTCCAGCAGCGTACCTTCTCCTAAGGATTGTGATTTGCAATCCTTGTGATCAATAAAGCCTACCCTTTCTCTACTCTCTCTAGTTCAGCACTACGTCTATCAAATACATAGTTCTTAGAGAAGGATTTGAAATATATAATACAGTTTAAAAAGCACTGAATCCTTATATGAAGAAGGGTGAATATAGAAAAAGGACGAGCACATTAAATAAAAGGGGAAAAATAGATCAAGATCAAATCACAAGGGTTTGCTGCATAAGAAATTTGTTTTGCCATATTTTCAAGAAAACATCTTTGGATAACATTTGAGATAGGTTGTCTTTTAGATTCACATGCACTCTGTAATGGTCTCTCTCTCTCTCTCTTAGATATGTTCATTTGCTATTTTCGAAACTAGTTACAAAAATTCTATTTTCAACCTGCCTGCTTCAAGATATTGTGGGAAAAAAACAATGTAGGTTGCAAAACTTTGTTTTCACTGTACCCTTTGTGGCTGATTCTATTTTGCTTCACTCTTTCCTCTCCCTTGCACCATACCTTTCTCATTAATGTTTTTACTTTCTATCAAAAGAAAAACAATAAATTTAAGGAAGATAAACTTAATGCAATAGCATTGTAAAATAACAAAAATGGCACCAAGAGCATCGTAAATTTATGACCAATTTTCCCCCCTAGCTAGTCACTACTCACATTCTTTGTTCCACCTTCCCAAACAAAGCAAGTATTGTTTTTTCTTTCTTTATAACCAAAATGAGCTGAGCCTTAATATAATAGCAACTGGATTGAATTCTAGAAAAGACACTGCTTGCAAAGATAAAAGTTGTGTAGATCTAACCTCCCCACAGTAACAGTCATGTGCATTGGACCACCCATTTTTTTTAACCAAACTCCCATAGATATCCAGTTTAGAGCATAATTTATCAAGTCATTTCACAAGTTGCACCCAAAATATTTGACAAGTACAAAAACAAATAAACCAGATTATATAAAGAAAGGGTGACAAATGAGTTTAGGCTACACCACAGATAAGTTTAAATTACCCAATAAAAAAATATCACCAATAGCGTACCCAATCAGCATCCACATCCATCTCTTTCCAAAATAAATCTGGTTGGACAATAGTTGGAGGAACAATATCTGGAACCAAAAAAAAGGGATATATATTTAACTTCAATAATTTGAAAACACAAAATCTTAATGGAAGTCAGAAACTATAATTAGGTTTACAATGCAAAGGAAATAGAGACACAAGTAAGCTATTCAGGTAACCTTCACCAGTTTGAAGACCATTAATTTTCTGGTTTATCCATATTTGCAATGGAACCCGTACTTCCTACAAAAGTGAAAGTAAACAACTTAAAAATCTATAAATTTAACTATATCTGAATATGTATAAGGTTATAAAACAAAAAATAGAGTATACCCTGTATCAGTCTCCAAGAAATTTAGTTGAACACTTATGTTCCCAACAAATTTTGTTTACCCAAATTAGTCCCCCAACATTTTATTTTGTTAGGCAAATTAGTCCAACATCATATTCTGCTAAGATACAATGGATGTTGGGCTAACTAGCTATGAAATAACAATTTGGAGACTGATTTGGTAATTAGAATTTGTTGGGATGAAAGTGTCTGGCAAAAATTCAGGACTAATTCAGGGTATTACTCTAAAAGATAAATTACATTTTTGCAATTTAATATCTTCATGCACCCCACTACATAATTTTTATGCACTGCAGCATAGTATTGTTGTGCAAATATTCTAGCAACAGGTCTTCAAATTCTTAATGAGAAGCCAAAAGCCACCTGCCTATACATTAATTTGGCATATGGCTCATGATCACAAAACAAAATTGCACGTCAATGGTTTCACATTGAAACTAATAAACTCATAATTGTAGACCAACAATTAAAATCTCCATAGTGGTTTTCATATATAGGTTTTCTCCATGTCTGTCTACCTCTAGCAATTGGGCTACTTTCCACCTAATCTATATCTATAAATAAGGCTGATCATCCTCCCCCAATAAGACTGTCATATTACTCCCATGGAATTGCTTTAAATGAGTGCAAATCATCTTGGCATCGTAGAGTTTAGTTCTACTTCGATTATTATCTCTCTAATAAAGCTTGAATTTATATTAAAAGAATTTTTTTTTTTTGGAGGGGAATGCATGCACTTTCCTGACAATGCAAAAACCAAAAAAGATATACTAACATCAGAACCATAACTCAGCATGAAAATAAAGTGATGCAAAGGCATTTCAGCATGTCAGGAATTCATTGGAAAACCAACCAAATCATTAACATCATTTGTGGTCTCCGGACGAGACTGCCCGTTTTCAAGCACTAGCCACCCTCCCATTAGTGCAGTTCTAACATAGTACAAATAACGAATATTTGAACCCTTGTATGACGGAGGAATAGTATCAGGCAGAAGCATTCGCACCACATCTGCAATCAATAATGCCCCACAAAATCAACCCTCACCAATTAAAATAACGCAACCATTAAATCATGACATTTTCTAAAGTAGTCTCATGAGTAAGCAACATGCAAAGGGATACATTCAAGAAAATTCCTGAGATCGAGCTTAAAGAAAACATTTCAGTAATTTTTTCCGAAACGTTTCCAAATAGTTTCAATTCACCTCCCCATAAAAGATTGTTCAACTTTTTTCGTTTTGACTTTTCACACTTTCCATCCAGAATCATGATAAAATTGAAGCAGTTCAGAAAAGTCAAGGCGGAAATAATGTTTTTCATTTATACACACAGATATAGGGAACTTCGCATACATGATTTGCTTCTTCCAGCATTAATAATCTGATTTGCCACTAAGACTGGTGTTGAGGCATCCAAAAAAACATTTTCACCTGAAACAAAAACTCAAAAAAATCAATTAACAGTGCAAGTAGTAGAAAACATTCCCAGGCCCAAAAACAAAAGAAAACAATGGCAAAAGCTACAATTGAGCAAGTGTAATACACATCCGAATCCACAACACAAATGGCTCTATCCAGATTAATTAAGACTCTAATGAACTTCTAAACTCTAACCCTCGTAGATTAAACTATGCAAAGACACCAATAATAATAATCAAAAACTCAGAAATTCAGTAATGTTGCAAAGGAATGAAGCAATGACGGAAGGAACGAACCTCTTCTTTGTTTAGAACCAGGGTAAGGCTTCTGCGTAACGAACCACTGAGTGTCCAATTTCTCAATCCCTTTGATCTCGAAACTGAGCCTTTCCATGAGAAAAGAGTACTCATTGGAAGGGTTTGAGATCTGAATGGTTACAACGACTGGATCACCAGGCCTGTATACTTGCCTATCCGTTTCAAGATTCAGTTTCGGACGCAGCTCTTCAAGATTTGACGATGACGATGAATAGTTCTTGGTGTTGGTGTTGATGGTGTTAGAAGAACCCCCGAAGAACGATAATCTCCCTTTTAGCATTGTTGCTCCGTTTTAGCACTCAGCTTTGGAACTAGGTGGTGGTGGTGGTGGTAGTTGTGTTGTTTCTTTGTTTCTTCGTGTTCTTCTGTGACGGGATCTGATCTGAGACACCGCAGCAATCTACATGAGAAGATTAATTAGATTCACGGTCACCGGCCAATTTTATTTTTTCTTAAAAAAAATAATCTATAATTCTGTATTTCCAGCTTCATTTTCAAAGTGTAAATATAATAGAATATGGAGCTGAATATTAAAAAAAGATAAATTAAATATAAAAATGTGTAAAGAAAACTCATCTATCAAGGTATAAATACGTATATTATTTACGTTCTTTTAATATAAATTTTATATTTATATTTAAATATGGGAGTGAGTGGTTAATTATATGTATTTTTTGTCAAAACAAAAATTATATGTATTTTTAACATTTTATACGGTAATTCTCAAACATGTTTCTAGCTTAAAATGTTCTATTAATAAAGTGAATTTTATCCCATACTCAATCAATACTAAAAATTAATACGGTGTTAGATATTAGTTAACACCTGAAATGATCATTTAATATGTACTTATTATTTTTTTTTACGAATATAACACGAAAACTAAAATAAAAATTATATATAACGATTTTTTTTCTTTATATAAATTATATGACTCTTAAGTTGTTCAAGTGTGACTATGGATAAAAATTGTATCTTAAAAATTGTTGATTAATCATATTGCATCTAAAATAAAAGATTGTTGACATTTATATAAATATGATATGATATATATAAAGTATAAGATTGTAACCAAAGTCTTTGTTAATCGAACGAGACCTTTCTTAAATAATATTATTAGTCTTAACTTTTTTGGTGACTATTATTAGCCATAACTAGGTGGTTTTATCTCTGCACAAGGAGCTCCTGATAATATTATTGTTTCACAGAAGGTGTTGCATTTCATGAAGAGAATTAAATCTAAAAAGGGTTGCCTTACTTTCAAAATAGATTTAAAAAAAACTTATGATAAGGTAGATTTGAGATTTTTAAAATATGCTTTATCTAAATTCAATTTCTCTGTTCCTTCCATTTGTTTGATTATGCATTGCATTCTTAAACGTCATTCACGAGGCATTGAATTTGAATAGTTTTTTATGACGTTTTGGGTAATTTTGTCATATAAAACTCATCTTTTATGGGTAATTTTGGTATTTTTTCTAAAAAATAAGATTGAAAAGCCAAATAGATCCTTGAAATTTTTTTCAGAGACAAATTGGTCCCTGATCATTTTCAAATTTTACAAAAAGAAAAAAGTCTGCACGTATTGTTCCTAAGCATTTGGGTAGTAAAGAACTTATTTTGTTTTTGATTGCACGACTCTTAAGATTTTTTGATGTCTTACGTGAGACTCAGACCCAAAACCTCTTATAATATAAAAGAAAATAATATTATATAAACTATAGGTTTAAGCTCAGTGATAGACATCTTAAAATAAATGGACATGTAGTTTAATCATAACACTTAAGGTTCCAATCTCAATTTGGGTCCTTAAGAAATTTAATTTGGTCCCAAATAAAATAAATGAAAAAATATCAAAATTATCCATAAAAGATTTAGATGCCCCGATAAAATTATTTATGAAAAAAGAAGTAAGTTTTTTACACATGAAAGATGAATTTCGTTTAATAAAACTACCCAAACGTCGATGACTTGTTAACAAAATTTAGATAGTTTAGTCAAATAGATCCTATCTTTCATAGAGAAAAAAACTTGTTTTCTTCTTTCATAGATAAATTTGTCAGTGTCCAAATTTTTCATGAGTAATTTTACCAAAATAAAATTTATAGAAGTGAATTACTTAATTTTTTACTCCATGTAAAAACCACATTAAGTTTAATTTCTCAATAAGATGCGACAAAATAAACGCAATATTAAAATAATATTTAATTTTAATGCAATATTGCTATATATGTGTTCATACCAGTTCAATTAGCTTACAGTCATAGACCCAGCCCATTCTGAAAACTCACTACTTACCCGACTTATTTGGGAACTTCCTGAGTATCAGCTAGGTGCATCCCGACTTGTATGCGCCGCCGAGCTAGGAACTCAGCTCAGGGCATATCTCGAACTCCGTACGTCATAGAGGTTCCCGACTTATATGCGCCGTCGAGCTAGGAACTCAGCTCGGGGCATATCTCGACCTCTGTATGTCGCAGAGGTTGTTGGTTCGACTTTGGGCAATGCCAGGGGGAGTTACAACTTGTGAGGAGCAGTTAGAACGGCCAAGGGCAGTTCCTCCACGTGGTATGGAAACCTCTCCACTATCAATTGCAGTGTACAACCGTAAGGGAGGCATACTAAATAAATATGACAGTAAGGTCATATGAACAAGTAGACAATAACTTATTCATTTCCATTCTTACGACTACCTTGAAACTCTCACTGACTTAAGCATCGGAGTGCCTTGTAGGTACAGCCCCCAATCTGTTCCAGAGAAGAATCATCGGACGTTCAAGCTTTGGGCTTAACAGGAAGCAGACTTCTAGGTTCGTTACGTAACAATACCTATATCCAATTCAATTATATTTATAACATCATATCATTAAAAATAATAATATTTTTATTTGACCACATAAATAATTGTTTAAATAACAAATGTAAGTAGATGAATGTGTAAAATCATTTACACTTTCGGTATATCAAATTTAAACTCATATAATATAATATTTAGAGTTTAATTTTGATGCATCGAAGGTGTAAAGAGTTTTACACGGTCATCCAATCAGATTCATGCATTTATTTGACTTTAGAAGTAGTGGGCTTAAAAGTTAATTGCTTTTGATGATATGGTAACATCTGATTGGATGTATGTGTAAAACTCTTTTACACGGTACATGAAAATTAAATTCTAATATTTAATCAATTATATTAATACTAAAAAAATAAAAAAAATCGCCTAGTAGACACTATTAAACTTCAAGAAAATAAAAATCTAATTTTAATTCAGTATCACATAATGCAAAATTAATTACTTTTTGTATCTTTCAATCTTTCATATAAATAATCATTCGATAGATGCGATCAAATAACCTATATCAAAATTAAATTATAGAAAATGAGAAGGGAAACACGACATTGAAGCGGAAATTTTCTTTTTTCGTTTGAGCGGGGATCACTTCCTCAGCCTATATTTTTTTTTTTATCAAAATATATACTAAAATATAAAATATATATTAAAAATATTTAAATAATATATGTATTCATAATGACTAATTTAATGACTATATTTTGGCATGCAAATAGTATTTCGGCCTCTCTTGTTCCTCTCCATAGATCGAAATCTGATTCCAAAGATCGTTGTCGTTATAATATTTTGTATTTTGTATTTAATTAATTTAATTTATTATGAGAGGGTGTGGTTCTGTTGCGTGAATGTAACGGCTACAACAAACAACGACACTTTATTTGGGGAAGAAGCATCAGCTCCCACCACCAACAAGGAAGGGAGACGAACGTGCTCTTTGCTTTTCAGTTTCCAGACATAAAAATAAAATAAAATTAAAAGAAAGGACCAAGAACCGGTACTTTTCCAAATTTGCCCCTACCGACTAAAACGACCTTCATCAACCTCATTCTCCGAGTCCCCTCCTATAAATTCAAGCATCAAACCTCCACGTTCCTCTAACCATTTTCGCATCTGTCTCCGTTTCCCTCTCTCTCCTCTCTACAGATCCCTCCTTCTCCTCTCGTTAAGGTATGTTTGCTCTCTGAATCACTTTTGAATTTCCGTTTAATTTCACTTTCATTTCGCGGTTATTATTTCGATTCCGTTACTCGCCGTTCGAATTTCGCCGAGATCCGAGTGCACTGTTCTTGGATCTACGCTTTCCACTTGTTTTTCGTTCGTTTCTTGAATTTCTTGATTTGTTGGACATTGCCGCGTTTGAACTTTTGAGACTTTGCTGGATTTCAATAGTAGCAATTGAAATTGATTGGAGGATTTGTGATCTCGCGTTTTTTTTTTTTTCGTAGTTTTCTTTTCTAGTAGTTTATGGTCCCTGGTTGGTGCATTTCGTCTGAATAGTCAGAATTTCAGTATCTCAGCGTTATTTGGCCTCTTTTCTTTAGATCTAAGTTTTGATCTGTTGAACAGTGAATGATCTTTATGAATGAGATGAGATTTTGTTGAACATATAATAGTGATAATTTACAATTATAAACGTGTGAATGTATAGGATAGGAAAAAAGTGCTAGATAGCTAACAATGCCATCTTTTGTCATGTGGAAGTGGTGGTTGGATGATAAGAAGTGGCGTGATATTAATTTTTCATCAGGCTACGGCCATCTTATTCCAGCAAGTTGCAACAAAGTCTAGTATTTTTCTTTTCCAATATCAAATCTCCCCTTCTTCAATTTGGCGGTGGGAATTATAATCATATTTATATGGATCAAGTGAGATTGCATATTTTTCAAAAGAAACTTTAAATTTGTTTGATTGCGAATTGGGTTCCCTTATCAAATTTACTTTTTGTCATTGTAGAAAAAGGTTTGCTTTTTGGCATTTATGCTTTCTAACATATATAGTGATCTTTTGAAATAGTTCAGTGGATAATATGGCTGTTTAAATATGGTTATCTATATTAATATGGTTATCTATATTTGAAATAACTCTTACAGTTTAAATTCTACTTGTCTCAGTGTTTCATTTGTGGGTTTTCTTTTTCTTGCAGTTAAACATACTCTAATAGCTAGTTATGGGAACCGTTGTTGAAGCCGCTAACAAGGTATTCACTGTTGTTTTACCTTAGAACTTGCTTCTAGAATTTCTGTACTTGGATATGTTTTTCCCCTCCCAATAATGTGATCTGTTACTTAGATGGGTTCCTTTTGAAAATGTGATCAGAGTGAATATTATTCTCACTACCCAGCAGAATTTTAATGTTTAAATTTTGGAAATATAATTTCCTTAGGCAGACTTCTTTTAGCTATTCCTTTTGTTATGGTCTTGTGGTCCAGTTTCTTTTGCATTGTTGAGTTCACACACTCTTATTGTATTCCAAACTTAACTGATGTCTTTCTTTTTTTCTTTTTTCCTTTTTTTCCCTCTTCATTTGATTATAGGGTGCAAGTGGAAGCATTCTAGAGAAAAGAAAACCTACAATTGTTTTTGTGTTAGGTGAGCTCTCACTGATTTTCCTTGAAAGTCAAGGATTTCTTTACCTAGATACGAGAGATTACATATTGTGACTATAATATCATTGATAATTTCTTTCAACATAAAAATACACACACAAATATCTACAATTTGAGAATAATTGGCTTGAGCTATTCTTTTAAGCCACTTAACTATGTCTTATTGTCTTATACGAACATAATTATTATAATTGTTATTTCCATTCCAATACTACTACTCAAGATGGTTCATAGATGTTATATACACCATACTTGCTGCAAATATAGTTGGCATTTTCTGACTTCTTAGTTGATTTGTGACCTGATACAGGTGGTCCAGGAAGTGGAAAGGGCACCCAGTGTGCTAACATTGTGGAACACTATGGGTATACTCATCTAAGTGCTGGTGATCTTCTGCGAGCAGAAATAAAATCTGGTTCTGAAAATGGGTATAGTTCCTTTGCTCCTTTAATATGATAGTTAATTAGCAATAGGTTAATAGTTGTGTTATTCTGAACTTAATCTTGTCTCTATTTCAAAGAATAAGAGATCAGATCAATAGGTTGAGTCTCGTCACGACAATAAGTTTGTCGCCTTTTGGGGGTAAGGTTGTATATATCTACACTACCGAGATCTCATCATGTTGGGAAGTGAGTGCCCTAGTGGGAGACTTGTATAATTTTATAATTTGTTCATTTGAATAAATCTTGTGTTAGAATTGGAACAGAATATGTAGTGATATGGTATCTATAATCTATAATTCAACTAAATGTTGTGACTTTTTGTCAGTTCTGATGTTTGTGCCATCTGTTATTGTTGAGTTTGAATTTTCTATATATCTCTCGTCATTTTCACATTTCTGATGTTTGACAATTGACAGTACAATGATTCAAAATATGATTAAAGAAGGAAAAATTGTTCCATCAGAGGTTACAATTAAGCTTCTGCAACGAGCAATTGAGGAAAGTGGCAAGGACAAGTTTCTTATTGATGGTTTTCCTCGTAATGAGGAAAACCGAGCAGCATTTGAGAAAGTGGTAATTGTTAATTCTTTTTGCATTTGTGATTCTTTTCAATATGGTTGTGCAAATTTGTAATCTCGACAACAAACTATGGTTTTGCAGACAGGAATGGAACCATCATTTGTCCTGTTTTTTGATTGTCCAGAGGAGGAAATGGAGAGGCGACTTCTAAGTAGGAACCAGGTTTGGGCTCTTCTTCCCTTCCCTTTATAACAATTGTTTTTGTGCTGTCATGCTTTCAGCACTAAATAGTAAATACCCCTTTTTTTATATATATATACAATAAAGGGTAGAGAAGATGACAATATTGAAACAATAAGGAAGCGGTTCAAGGTTTTCTTGGAGTCTAGTCTCCCTGTGATTAATTACTATGATGCAAAGGGTAAAGTTCGCAAGGTAAATGATATTTTTTGCACTTCTACTTCTCTTTGGTAAACTTCTTGCTTCCATTTTGCACTGAGGGCTGCCATACTTTTCTGTCTTAGATTGATGCTGCAAGACCTGTTGAAGAGGTATTTGGCTCAGTCAAAGCTATTTTTGAGCCAAAAAATGAGAAGGTAAATTGCTATGTTCGTATTATGTCCAAACTTTATATGTACAAGTTCCATTTTGCAGCGAAGACTAAACTAATTAGTCAGTGTTGTCATCATTGTTAATTTAGGAATGGGTTATAAAACAATTACAATATGTTGTGTACTATAATTTATCTGCTAATTCATGCTGGTGTCATGAGTATCAAAATTGTACAACATTTATAAATGGATTTATATTTTATTTTCACTTGTACATATTATAATTTATAAATGTTTAAATATCTAGAAGAAAGTATTTATTTATTTAGTTACTTTTACCTTCCTCATTTGAAAAGCTAGGGCTTAGGGAAAAAACTAATAATTAAAGAATGGGTATCCAAGTTAAATAGAGTATCATAAAATCATTATTGTGTGTGTGTGTGGACACAAAAGTTTTTAACCAAAATATAAGTATTTCATTTTGGATATGGACTTATGTGTCTAAGGAAAAAATGGTCAAGGATCTATTTGTCATTTTTTCATTTTTTGTTTGTTCAAGTGGTACAAGCTTGGTTTCTCTTGAGCAAGGTCTAGGATTCAAGTCTCGTCCATGAGAAGGAATCCCTATTGGGAGAGCTAGCCCCACCATGACGTGGATATTCTTGGCTCAAATAGGATTGTCTCCTACGGAGAATACTTGTTGTTTTGACCAAAATGTCATAACAGATTATTTTATTGTCGAGAAATACTCCAATTTAGCACACGATCATATGTGAATGGCATCCCTTGTTCAAGTAATGCTATGCTTTCGCAACAAGACAAGAAAAAAATATGAAGTTATAAAATTCTAGAGTAGCAAACACTCTTAACCTCTACAGTGATAAAAATTAGATGTTTGAGGACCTTCCGTACAATTACTGGGTTCATAATGAAATTGCATACTATATTAAAATTATTTTTTAACCTGGGTTGAATTGCAACTCCTCTGGATTGAACATAACTTGAAACAAAATTTTGCAAATCTTAAGTTCTCCCATTTTTTTAGTTTTGCTTCGCAACTCTAATATATAAAGGTCATGCTATAGAATTTGATGTTTTTCTATGAATTTTTCAGGCTGATTGAGAGCATCCTCGGATTCATGCTGGAATCTCTTGGTAAGAACTAACAAATATTTATTGTTTAACAGATGTATTCTCGTAATTCCAATTTCAAGCTTTTTGATGTTTCTAATAAGTGAAAGCAATAAATCTTAGTAAGTAAGATATATCCAATTGAAAGCAATAAATTAGTAGTTTAATGTCATTTTAAAATGCTAGTATTTAAACCCCAGATGTCCCCCTTCCAAGTGGTAAGGTATAAATACTTTCTAGGAATCTAGGTGTAACCGTCCAGATGTGTCTAGACAAAATCTGTTGGGACAAAACTGCACACACCAGCTATCTTGTTTTATACTCTCACATGATATTCGTAATAATGTTGTAAGTGCTGAAAAGCAAAGTATATTCTTCCAAGATTGATAAATAAAGGCACATAATTTCAGTTATTCTTACATCCCATTCTGTTCTTTTATCTATAAAGAATATATTCCGAGAAACTTGGTCACAAAGATTCATGATTTCTGGTTATCATCAAGTTGTAACTATAATTTTGTGGAGGCACATAATATGGATAACTGGTCATCACACGCAAAAATTGACAGAATGTTACTTACTTGATTCATTAAAAAAGAGTTAAATTCTCTATACGGACTAACAACCCTATGAAGAGAGAGAGAGAGAGAGAGAGCCATCGGGGGCAGGGTTTACTTGCTTACATTTATTAGCTGGTAACAAAGGGAGGGTTGAGCAGTGAAGCCAGTTGAGGATATAGATTGCATGGTCATAAAAGGTAAGAGAACCTTGGTGGGGGATTCGCAGGGTAATGTAGGAAGAAGATGTGGAGGGTAATGCAGGAAGAAGATGTGGAGGCCATCAAGATACGTGAGGCAGGTTGGGACATGTAGCTAAGAGGACACTAGAATGAGTGGTGAAGAACATGCAGCAAACGATCAAACACTACCACAGGTGAAGGGCATAGGGAGCAATGATATGGTAGAACAGTCAAAAACATTAGAGGAGCTCATAGGGTGTAAGGTTGGAGTTATTAACGGATGGGTGTAGATAATGTTTGGCACATGAGTCTACAAAGTCTTGTGAAAGAGGAAGGATGCGAGATGTACGTCCATGCAAGCAATTGGGCGGAGAGGGGATGGTTGGGCGGAGATTTGATGGCAGAGATGCTGGTGTGGGGGCTGGTATAGGGGAGAGGGGATGGTTGGGCGGAGAGGGGAAGGGAGTTGACATTGGGGTGGCCAAATAATCGATTGATAGAGTAGGTGCTCAATAACGTGTATTTTAAGCCACGGGTGGCAACGCTTAATACCGATTGGTTCATAGCCTTCGTGTGTTGTATTATGTGTATTCTGCAAATCCTTTGGTGCTAGCAACGAGGAGTGGCAACTGTCAAAGGACTTGCTCGTTAGGGCATTGCCCAAGATGACAGTGGAGTTGCTCAGTGTGGCAAGGAACGTGATCTCAAGGTTGATGAGCGAAGTATCGAAGTTGACATTGGGGTGATGCAGGTCGAGTAAATACTATTGATCGATTGATATACTAGAGGTTCTTTAAAGTAGAAATAACGTGTTATACTATGTGTACTTTGTGTTCTGGGAGTGTATTCTTCAAATCCTTTGGTGCAACTCGCAATGGGGTGGCAATGTTGAAAATGGCAGAAGTTGAAAACCTACATGTTTGTTTTAGGATAAAGTATTGTTTTAGTTCCTAATGTTTGGGTCAAATCCTAAGTTGGTCTTTAACGTTTTAATCGTACTATTGTAGTTCCAAAAAGTTTCAAACGTGATCAATGTTGTCCCACTATTCAATTTGAGATAAACAATTATTGAGCAATTTACGAAATGAGTAGCGTAGACATTAATTCTCCAACCTGAGAATCATAACTCACATTATTGTTGCAGAAAAAAAAAAGTAAAATAATGAAAAAAAAAACACTATGAAATTAAGTGTGGTAGAGGTCATACGCGATTAGATAGAATAAGGAGTGAAGATATACGTGAGAGAGTTAGAGTAGCACCTATTGTTGAAAAGATGGTACAATGATGTCTCAGATGATTTGACATGTGAAAAGAAGACCAACAGAACACCAGTCAGGTGGGTGGATGAGATGGAAGCTAGACAAGCCGACAATGGGTGAAAGGCAGATCAAGACCTAAGAAGACTATCTATGAGGTGGTCAAACGAGATCTATACGTAAATGGTTTATCTGGAGACATGATACATGGTAGAACTTAATGGCGTTGTTTAATCCATGTAGTCGACTCCACCTAGTGGGATAAGGCTTTGCTGTAGTTTGTTTGATGTTACTTTTTCTTACAAAAGTAATGTTTAGTTTGATTACCACATTGTAGAACTAATATTCAGATCGCTCTCCCTGCTAATTGTTCACCTCAAATTTAATGGTAGGATAACATTGATTCTGTTTGGAATTTTTTGGGACTAAAATAGGACGATTGAAACGTTAAGGACTAATTTAGGATTTGATCCAAATGTTGGAGACCAAAATAGTACTTCACCTGTTTGTTTTATGTGGTTGGTGTTGGTTGAAATAGGTTTTTGTATTTGTTTTGTTGGGTTTATCCTGTTTTATTTTAGTTTATTTTTGGCTTGAACTTTCCTAAAAGCATTTTCCACATGGACATTAATTTCCTTGTCCACTGTTATTTTCTTTCAGGTTTTACTACTCTTGGCTGCTTGTTGGTTGCCTCAACATTTTGTTACTAAAATATATATAGAAGATTGTAGTCTATACCTGAGATTTTTACTATTCTTATGTTGTACCGTGTTGACTTATTCATTCATTTCTGGAATAAAGCATTTTGTGTGCGACTTTCTTAGTTCATATGGATCCTTTTTAAAGTTGTTAATGGTGTAATCGCTCTCTTCCTCCCCTGTTATTATTGTTTACATAATTCAGATATGTATAAACTTGTACATTTGTGTTGCTGAAAAGTGGGAGTTTAGAATTAAGTAGCTTGTACAATCTATATGTCACCATACAACATAACGTAGGAGGCATAGAAGTATAACAATACTGTAAATTTGATCTTAAATAACAATACAAACTCCGTGGTACGTCACTCACCACATCAACCCTTAAAAGATAATAAACGCCTGTCTCCTACACTACGAAGGCTATTGAAAATTAAAATAATCTGAGCTATTAATAATAATACAAAAAAGAATTGAGGTCATATAATACAAGGCAATGGACAGAGTGAAGTAGGCATCTTCATCTTGCCCAAGAAACAGAATCAATTTCGTCCCTTGCTGCCTTATATAGTTCGAGCCTTTTAGCACACTGCTGTCTTCTCTCCATCAATGTAGGATCTTCATCTAACAAATTTGATAGCTGTTCAGCCTGTCCAAAAACACCAAAGACAAAATCAGATGACATTGTACATCATTAGTCAATACAGAAAAGGTATTACAAAATTTGAGTGGAATTCTTGAAGATCACGTGAACACTGAACTCCACATTCCATACACACTGCCCCAGCTTTCTCAAAACAATTCATAGAAAGACAGATAGCTTTTCTCTTTCCACCAAAATACATTTAGGGATGCATTTTTTTTGTTCCTGATATGATTTTGTCACATCTAGAATTTTGGTTAAAAAGATAGGTCGTTCCATGGCTAAAAAATATAATCAATAGTAAGATAGATCATCCGATGCATGGTTTTGTTTGACACAGCAATGAGGATGTGATAGATTTTATCCTATTTTAAGTGTTATAGGAACATCAATGCTTTGACAGAAAGAGATTTGTCAATGAAAGCGATATATGTATAGAAT
>JASCZI010181245.1:189087-207629 GCA_036250425.1 Stylosanthes scabra | reverse complement strand
GTACCTCTTTCTTCCCCATTTGTACATAGAACCGACTTAGCAGCGCCAGCTTTGCTTCTCTAACTTGACAATAAACCACCGCCTTTGGAATTGTGTTCCTGAGTGTATCTGACACCATACCAATATAAGATAATACGTTTGATCCAATCCTCCTGAAATGCCCCTCTCCATAACGATCAACATTTGAGGCAGCATACCGATCCCCATCAGGGGCAGCTGAATTAGTGGATTTAGTTGAACTAGGTGGATGAGTTGAATTAGGTGGATTTCCAGCTCTTTCCACTTCCTGAGGCAGTTTCCGGAAGAACTCCACAGTGAGATATGATGACTCCATATCCACAAGCCGAAGAGTTGCCTTCTTACTTTCTTCACGGAACCTCTCTAAAGCCTCATTTGCAGCAGCAGCTATTTCGGCTTGAAGAGTTGGAAATCGCTTTAGTTCCTGTTCAGTAAAAGATTCATAGGCTTTACAGACAGTTCAACCCAAAAGAACATAATAATAATAACTATAAAATAAAATCCACAAGCTTTACCTCGGTTTCAGCTATTGATTTCCTCACAAGTTCTTTCAAGACATAGTGAACCTACGTTGAATTTATACACACCCAGCTTAATTCTTTTTGTAAAGTTAGTTTTAAAGTAACAAGTAAGCAGAATAAAATCATGATTGCTTACTGCATCAACTGATGCCTCGGCTGGACCTCTGAAATAACTCAGAGAACCTTCAATCAAGCGCCGGTACCCTTGCTCCGGGGCAATTAAGTGAGGCTGGTAACCATCAGCCTCTGACACCACTTTCTTTACATTTTGAAGAGAAAGATGTCGGTCAAATGGTAGCTTCCGTAGAGCAGCAGGAAGCTGATTGTCAAAGACATTGTATATCCTGTCTCCTCCTGCCCGCCTAAGACAATATAGCAGAAAATCAATATTCGACCATCGGATAACAAGACACTTCATGACAATCATTCAACATTGGATAGGCATCTAGGTTGTAATCTATGTCGTGCCTTGGTTTTGTAAAGTCGCATGAGTTTATTTATTTAAAAAAATATCATTTAAATATCTTAGACTTTAATGTAAATAAATAACACGGTGATTAACATCGGCCAACTTTATAGCAAAATAACTAAATAAGTAAAAGAAGTATTGCAAAAATATAACTCAATATATATTGAATCAATTGTTATGCCATACTTCAACCATATGTATATTATTTTGTTTCACATAATATACAAGTATGTAAAATTAACTTATTGATAGAATCAAACTCTTACCAATTTTGATAAAGTTTATACTTACAATATATGATAGGTTTTTGAGAACATTACCAGCTTCAAAAACTAATCCAAGACTTAAAAGGTTCAATATAAAAATTAAGAATTATTTCAATTTCTAATTCATGAACAATAATATTTAAAACACTAAAGTAAAACACCAAAGAATTATATAAAACATCAAGGATGAATCAAGAACAGTCAAGTTGCTACCCTAAAAACTATCCAATCTAAACATTTCCGATAAGACAGCAATTATAAAGAGTAAATTGAAAATTATATCATATATATTACCCTCCATCTAAATGCTCCTTGAATATCCGTTCAAATGCACGGCAGAGGTCAAGGACAGTGTATAGTTGAGCCTGAAACAAAAAATAGATTGAAATATTCCTCCGAAGAACATTGTAGAAAGATTATACTCTTCTATTCACAATTTTAAACCACGTACCCCAGCATCCAAAGAAATTGGTCTCCCAATACGATCCATCTCTGCTTCCAGCTCTTCGATGGTTTTGTTTATCAAAGATATTATACTAGGTATCTGTGCTCTAATTACTGACTCCAAGTACTGTAAAAAAAATCTAAAATCATTATGCTGACATAATCTCTTTAAGAGAATGGGAAATAGTAGCTACCAGAGAGCAAACCTGAGAGAGAAGTTTTGCAAGGTATTCTGAACCCATTTTATTTGCCAAGTGCCCATACTCAGGACTGGTGGTGAAATACTCTCGCTCCTTGCGCCTAGCATAAATCATATCAACGCTTCTATTGATATCAGCTTGGGATCGATTTACTATACCAACCCAAGGATGTTGCAAACGATAGGATCTTCCTTCAAGGACCTAGTTGCAACAAAAGGGTAAGAGCAAAAGTAAATTATACACTTTACAGTCTCAGGTTCATTTTTAAACTTCAAGGATTTCAAAGGGATATATTTCACAGATGTGTGCGCAGGGAGAGAGAGAGAGAGATTACATCCAATGCATTAGTTCCTTTGTCCATCAAATCCAGCTTTGTCAACACTCCGAATGTTCTCTCACCTGGACAGGTTGCATACAGGAACTTAGTGAAAACAGTAAATCAAGGCTTCAAGCAAAAGGAACAAACAATTACTCAATGTACCTGAGGGATCCACTTCCCTTGCAATTTTAATAGCATCAGAAGTTGCTATATCTTGATTGGCTGGAGATATTGCCAGTATGATACAATTAGGCTGTCAAAACGCATTAAATATTGGTTAACATAAAAAGCTACCTTGATGGCATCTCAATTGCAAACTAATTATAATTCATCAGACAATACAAGGTCATAAAATGGGAGGCAGAGAGTGAAACAAATATGATTATTGCACTGGTTGACAGATATGAACTCCTTGAACAATAATAATCATAAGAAAAAAAACAAAGGCATACTAAATGAAAACAACAATCTAAATTTAAAATTTAATACGACTATAAGAGGAAGTATAAAAGCATGCAATACTACAAATAAACCACCAATCCCCTAAGTCTTTACTACCTCATCGAAACAATCTACACAAGCTGAATAAATACTCTTTTTATATTTTTCATTTTTGTTTTCTTAAAAAAAATCATAGATTCTTATAAAGTTTTCCTTTTACCTTCTCAATGTAAGATCGGACCATATTTTCAATGTCTTGAACAATACTCTCCTGTTGTCCTTCTGTAAATGACATAGTAGTCAATGACTGCAAACTATAAAGGAGGGAAATATGATATCATATATAGCAATTGAATGCAAATCATACCGACAGCAACTTTAGTCAATCCCGGTAGATCAACCAAAGTGAGGTTGACAACTGCTCAGAAAACACAGAAAAAAGGATAATTTCATTAGGCGGGAAAAAAAGAACTGCAATAATAGTTATGTAACAGCAAATGACAATTTAACTACTAGTTCCAGTTTATGCAATATGATAATACTTTAAAGGAGTATAAATACAAATGTAATTAACAAAAGAAATAAAAGAATGCAAATATAGTGTACAAAAAAAAGAATAATAAAGGGAAAAAGATGATGCAAATTAAAATTTTTAAAAAAAAAGCTTTTAAGAATTGCTTTTCTTATAACCTAAAATACAACAACAAATAGAGATATTCACAAGTGTATTTGTAAAGGAGGTAGCTCCATCTAAGTCAAAAACAGGTAGAATACAAATATTTTACTCTAGAAATACGTTAAGTTAGGTCACTTTCATTTTTATATTTGCTGCACAATATTTATTTCCTAAATGTTTCCTTGCTCACCTAGATTCATAGAATCTGGCAACATCTCTAAATATTTTTATCCGGGGACAACAATTAAATTCACTTGTGATTTGTTCTACTTCTCCTTAGTTGAATCTGCTTAGTTATTTACTTTCCCATGAAGAGGAGGGGTTAACAATGAAGTGATTCGGTAAGGATGGGATTTTTTGTATTGATTGATAACCAGAAGATTAGCTACTGTACATAATACATTTTCTTTTCTTTTGATAGGGTAGGGAATACTTGCCTCTGTTGGACTCTGTTCTCCACTACAATATAGTAATCTCACTAATTCGAAAAGGAAAGAATACACCAGCTTAAGACCAAAAATGATAATGAAAACAAAAAACAAAAACACAAAGGTGGATACTCAAATGCAGTTGCCTTCATGAGAAGTTGCTTGCTAATCATTTTTAGATGAATTGATATTTTTGACCAAAATGTAATCTAACGGTTCCAAATGACAACTTCATATAAATTCAACTGCACCTGAGTTACCACCAAACACAAATATCAAACAGAAGTTTACAGCAAGCAACCATCTAGTGAAGATCTCAGAGAGTAAAAGACAATAAAAATTGATGCACACCTTTCGGAGAATAAATGCTAAGATGAATTGGAACAGGGGATATTTGTTTTGTCTTTCCTGTCAATCTGTCAGTTTCATCCTGAATTTCCTTCCGCACTAGTGCTGCAATAATAATAATAATAATTTATTTATTTAAAAAGGAGGGCATGAACGTTCTCCCATTCTGTAACCACTATATTTCTATAATTAGCAAGTGTGCATTATACTACAATACAAGACTCCTTGTCGAAAGAATCAACATGGATAATTGAATGGTTTCAGTACTCCAAGAACAACTCCAGTAAAGTGTTTTTAAAGTTTCAAATATGTGTTCATAAAATGAAACAGTTCCAAATTTGATGGAGATGATTAATGAAATGAGTCCAATCTCACTTTAGAGAGATAGTTTGGTTTCTCTTTATCGAATAACCAATTAAATTTAATTAAATTTTGCCACATTGTATAAAGTTTAACATAAATTAAAACCAAACATTAAAGTAATAAATCTCATTCTCATATTTAGTCTCAAATCACTGTTTACAATATATGATTTCCCAAACACCTTCTTGTAGGACACAAAATAAAATTGAACTGAGATCATGCATTGGATATGCTCCCAGGTATGTGAAGCTAAGCATTACCAAAATCAGTGAACTTTCTCCCAGGTATGTGAAGAAACTCAGCATATTCTTGTGCATCACCTTCCACCTGATGAAGCTGCAACACCAATGGACGCCTTGTCACAATCCCTGAAATTCAAACACAATTCAAATTCATTCACAGAAAAACACACAACCGCCAAACAAATCACAAAATCAAGAACCTAAAATAAAGAATTGATAATTAAATGAACAAAAACAAAAAAACGCGAAGTAGTAAATAACAAACCTGATCCTCTAGGTAGAAAGTCACGTCCAACAATGCTCTCTAGAACCGAAGACTTTCCTGAACTCTGCTCATATTTCCAAAATAAGAAAGAAAATTAAAATAAAATCAAGAAAACGAAGAAATTTAGAAAACTTAAGCGAAATTCCATTTCCAACGGTTTTCTAGTTTATACGGCACAAGAAATCGTTAATTTCAAAAAGAAAAAGAAAATTCGATGATGATGATGATGACCTGGCCACCAACGACGGCAACTGAGGGAAGAGCTTCCCAGAGAGAAGAGAAGGAGTTGTTGTCAGCGCCGCCATAATCGCCGAGAACGGTGCAAGCTCTCTGAATTCTGTTAACCAAACCAATCAAGCTCTCCATCGTCGCCATCTTAGTTCTTCAACAACAACAACTACACGAAGATCACGTTTATTGTTCAGCTACTTCAACAGCAGCAACCGTTCCCTTCCTTCTACTGTGAATTCTGAGAACCCTAGATTCTAAGTCACCAAGCTTTTGACGTGAATACTAAGAGAGAAGAAGCGAAGAAGATGAAGAAGAAAGAAAGAGAGTTGTAGATAGAGAAAAATCTCTGCAATTTTTGCACTTTTTTTTGGACAAAGTAGAAATGGTCAAGTACGTGGACCGGTTGGAGAAGGTTATGAAATTCATTTTTTGTTTTATTTTTCAATATTTCTGAAAATTTTAGAATTATTATAAGATTTTTCATAATCAGTCACATTTTTTTTCCTATAATCACAGTCACATCTTATGATAATTACTCCAGTATAATAAATTTTGATTAATTAATTAGTTTAATTTTAGGATTTCCTGAACTATATGTACATCCACGTCATCATGTATATATTCCAACAAAATAATTCTTTATTTTTACTCAAAATAATTATTTTACTCATAAATTTAATTATGTGATGTCGTACACGTACTGGCCAAAATAATTATCTTTTAAAAATTTATTATTCGATAACTGTGAACAATTAAAAAAAAAATTAAACTCATTAATTGTGGTAATAAATTATTGGATAACTGTGAATAATTTAAAAAACAATAATGCTAAGTCATTTATAAAAATTTAGTTAATTTTTTTATTTATTGATTAAAAAAATATTAATTATAAATTAAATTTATTAATATTTTTGTATAATATTTTATTTTTATTCATGTACCCTAACTAATTGTCACCAAAAAAAAATGTACTGTAACTATGAGAGGATTGGGTGTTGAAGTTTGAAAATTCAAAATTTTGAATAGAGTAGGACGTAGGGATGATGCAATACGTGGGGACAGTTGTTTCCAATACAAAATATGGCAAGTCAAGAAATAAAACAATGGCGGCGCCAATGACTTCCAATTCAATGTCTTTCGTTATTTTCTCTTTTTTACTCAGAAGGTTCCCTCACCAATTTCTGGAAGAAGACACTTATATTTTAGAATTTAGATTTTAGACTAATAAGACAAATCAATTTTTTTGAAGAATTTCACCATAAATTTATTAAATAGTAATAATAATAATAATAATAATAATAATAATAATTTGAGAGTTCGAGTTAATACCGTCTCATTTTGTATGTCTCTTAACATGGGATCATCTTTCATCACCATCGCCTGGATTATAATTGTATTTTTAAACTTTTTCACTTAAATATAGCTTCAATTCTTTGATAATGAAAATATTTATTTATATAAAAAATGTGTTTAGGTTCAAGTTTGAATAAGGATTAAAATTACTCATATATTAAATAAAGTAAAGAAAAATAAGGAATTTATAAAACAATTAGGGGATATGACATTGTACAAATTGTTCCATGTATATGAACTTGTAGAAAACTACACAAATCCGAAGCAAGTAGGAGATATGACAATGTACACATTGCTCCATAGATACTCCAACTCGACTGTACAATGGTTGTGTCTCATACTTGACAAATCTGTAACAATTTGACGGTACTATATCTATAAATAAATTTTTGGTGACGGCACTACATATATGTTTAGGGTGTCATGAATGTGTCCCAAAATTTGTGTTATTACTTATTATCAATCCAGCCTATTACAATATGACTGCTAGTAGGTACACGAATACACAAAACACGATATATTGTAAGTTTGTAACATCTTTTAGTGTAATTATACATCCACCCCCTAAATTTGAAACGTGTGAACTTCTTTTTTTTTTGTTTTTTTTTTTATAACCATCGGAGTGAACTCGGTGACTAATCTCCTATCGATTTATACATGCACTTCAAGATGGGACTAATGATGTCAAAATTCTCCACGCCGCGAGTATCTTCGCGGGGAACGCGTCAAATAGAGACCTGGAGGCGGAGAATTTTTTTCATGGTGAGCAAAATGCCCCCGAGTCAAAATACCTTATTTAGATAATATATATTGTAGTCTTTTATATAATTTCACATTTCGAAATTCCAGAACTATTTGAAATACCTTAATTTTTAGTATATTTTTATTAGTCATTTTACATCTCATTATATTGTATTATTTTATTTTTTGAATATAATGTTGAGTTTTAAATAATTTATTATTTTGGATAAGATATATTTAAATGATATTTCATTATATTAGTATTTTTGTACTAATTTTTCAAATTTTTGTTCATTATTATTAAAATATCCTAAAATTATCAAAGAAAAATGGAAAATGGAGAATCCGCAAGAAATGGAAACATGACAAAAATTCCCCAATAGCGAGGAATGGGGCGGGGACGAGGAGAGATTTAGAAAACGGGGAAGGGGAGCAGGAAGGTATCTCCTTTCCTGTCCCCGTCTCCGCCTTGCCCCGCCCCGCCCCATTAACATCCCTAGGTGGGATAGCTGACCAAGGTTTTCTCTGCATACACACCTCCCTGAGATCGAATTTAGAATTAGAAGTTTAAATCACACAAGCCACTACTACAAGAGCCCTTGGTTAACTTCTCAGTTTTTGAAAAATTTTTTGTGTTATTGAGTTTGTAAGTATTTACTTTGTTTATAGTTCAAATGTTCTCGTTCAGCTAATACGGCCCAAAGATAAGCCCAAAGTTTTATGAGCTATAACTTTGATGGGCAAATAAAAAGCTTGAATCCACCTTTCCTGACCTAGGGCTGGTCGCTCGGCCCATATAATCTGGACAATTAGACTAAAGAATAAAGATATAGATAACTATAATTTAATATTTTTTCGGACCAATCAATAGGAAATTGGCAAAACACTTATTCTTCAATATTTTTTTTAAAACATTATATTTTACTTTAAATACTAAATTAATAAATTCTAAATCTCTAAATTTAAGAATTTTTATAATTAAAAAACTAACTAATATTAACTTACTAAAAAATTATTTTTTATACTTATTCATTCACCAAAAGTTCCTAATTCATATGGGAGTTATTCTAGGTGAATACTAATACTGACTATCAAAATCAATATCAATATATAATACATATTAAAATAAATTTTTAGTGATTAATTTTAGCATAGAATTTTTTTTCCCTATTCCTATACTTGGAAAATTTTCTTAAATAAAATAAAACAAACTTTTATTTCCCAAAAAGAATTTTTGAGACTTTATTTATCAGAAAATAATTTTTTTTTTTGTGTCCGTAGCATGTTCGCCCAATTAACTGAACTATTGAATATGAATATTTAATCTAAAGTACTGAACTGAACTAAATAAATAAATACGTAACCAATTTGCTACCAAATATCACAACTTAAGTAATCACTAACCTAGTGAATAAATACTAAAATCTACTTAATATAACTATCTAAAACAAGCTATTTATATTTATGTAAATAAATAAATAACAACAATAATTATTTAACCTAATTTAATGCAAAAAATAAATTTACTTCAAAATAATCAACTAACAAAAAAAATCAAATTAACCATAAACTATATACCTACCAAATAAATCATCATAAATATATACCTTAACTACAATAATACAATAACAAAATAGAAAACTTACCAACTTAAATATAAAAAAATTAAATTAAAAAAAAAAAGAACAAACATAAACGTAGTAAATACATATTATACTACTTAATAAAAAAAGAACTACAGCAAACTAATTAAATAAAATACAAAACTAAAATATAAAAATAATAAATAAAAAAAGCAAACGAAAAGGAAAAGACAAAGGAAAGAGAGGCGTACCTAGTGGGGGTGAGAAGCCAAGAATGGAAATGGGGACCAGCAATAAAAAAAAATTTTCTCGTCTCTATATACAGCCCCAAGTTCGCCTTATAGAATGGCAAACCACTATTTTTCATCATGTTCGCCAGATTAATCGGCGAACTTGGTGCAAAATTCAAATTTTGCAGCTAAGTTTACCCAACTATGAGGAGAACATTCTCTTTTTTCTTAGGCCGCCAATTAATTGGGCGAATATGCTAGGGATACAAAAAAAAATTAATTTCCAATAAATAAAATCTCAATAATTTTTTTTGAGAAATAAAAGTTTGTTTTATTTTATTTGAGAAAATTTTCCTCCAACTTATTGTGAATCTGAAGGAAAACATACTTATACAAATTGGGAAATTCCGCTCCAAAAAGATAGCGCAATCAAGGAGAGTGATGGTGGAGTTGACGACTTAGACCCTACGCACTACTCAGCACTCTCTCCCTCCTTTCTTTCCTTCCCTCCCCTACCCTCCCCAGATAAATACTCAGTACTCAATACTCAATAGTCTTTAAAATAATAAAGAATTCATAGACCCCACCCCGTTCCCCATTGGTTGTGTTGTGCATTGATTGCCGCTTAACATTGACGCACTCGCATCTGCACGCTGTTAACTAGTGCCATACACTCACTACTCACACTTGGATCTCTCTTCTCTCATCTCACCACAAATGGCGATCTTGTCCAAGCACGTGCGCCTTTCGTCCTCCCTCATCCAACGGCTCAAGAGACACGTCACCGCCGGGGTGCACCGATCTTTCACCACCATTGAAGGCCACCGCCCTACCATTGTCCACAAGCGCAGCCTCGACATTCTCCACGATCCTTGGTTCAACAAAGTATCTATTAAATACTCTTAAACTCTTACTTATCTAATTAATATATGTATTCGTTAATAGTTATGGCGTTAATCAAATTATATTCATCGCTTTCGGAGCTGCTTTTAGCTTAGTCTTCATAATTTTATGATGTTAATAATGGTTATAGGCTTATAGCATATCAATTCAGTAACCATAGGGTGTGTTCCTGTTGTCATTTTTTTTTTAACTTTTATTTTAAAATGAACAATCATTTTTCTCAATTCTGTGTGTGTGTGACTTTTTAGTTTCAACTTTTGGTTTCTGACAAATTATGTGCAAACTTCATTCTTGATTTGTCTATTTTGTTGATACAAAAAAATGCAGTTCTGTTCGGTATCTTGATTACTTGATTACTTGATTCCACGGCTTGAATTTGTGACATTGTTATCTTGTGTAAATATTCGTCCAATAAACACTTGGTATACACTATTATTTTCTTGAAGATCGGTTCTCAATTCGTTTTCAGAAAAGCTACAATTCATAATTCATAAAATTCCTTTTTCTTCTGCTTGTTTTTATGTGATACTAGAAAATGCAGATTTTCCGGTATATTCATTTTCTTTGTTTTTTTGATATTTCTTTGTAGTTGGTCTTTAAGTTCTAGACAGGAGATGATGTGTATTCACTATTTTGTGTTACGTACATTTCCTTTGGAGTGTTATTGTTATTATTATTATTTGCTATGAACTCGTAATACATATTAACTTGGTGCCTCTTCACAATAGGGAACAGCTTTTTCTATGACAGAGCGAGATCGCCTTGATCTACGGGGACTGCTTCCTCCAAATGTTATGCCCCCCAATCTACAGATTGAACGATTCAGTATGTTCTTGTTCTTTCCTTGGTCTTATGCCAATGTTGAACTTGTTCTTTGGCGTTGTGGTTGCTTTGGGGATGCCTTTATTACTATTTCTTTTTCTATCCAAAAAGTTATGAGTTTTGGACTATTCTGTTTTAATATATATACTGCTAAAATTCTTTGATAGTGGCTGATCTGAAGAGGCTTGAAGTTCAAGCAAGAGATGGACCTTCTGATCCTAATGCATTGGCCAAATGGCGGATACTTAATCGTTTGCATGATAGAAATGAGACTATGTATTATAAGGTACGTTCAGAGTTTTCTGTTTCATTCCTTTGACAACCAATCAATCTAGGCAAGATATTGGTCGAAGATTGTTTAGCTTTGAATATTTTCTGTTCCTACAAATGATGAAGAAAGTGAACAAGGTCCCTATAACATGTGGAATGTAAAACTGCACAGAAGATTCAGACAAAATGATAGGTTGTTGGTCCAACTAACATTTGAGGTTTTGAGATGTCAAAAGATAATGTCATTCTACTTCACTAGGATAAACCCCAACTTGGTTTTGGGGGCACTGAATGTTGCCAGCTCACTGCCCATATGCAAGATTTAGTTTGAAAATGATCCCATTCAGTTATATCAACTGAAAAAGACTCAGGTTTATAAGCAGAATGAATGGAACAGATTAATTCCACTCATTTTTACATTAGTCATCAAATTCTATTGAGATTCAAAATCTGTTTTCCTTTCCCTTATCTCTCATTTTATTTTCCTTAAAGAAAAGTATAGGTTTTAAAGGTAGTATAACATTGAGAAATGAATTTCTAGGGTCTTGAATGAGTAGCATGCATGAGCAGCAGAAAAGCATTATATCAACTAGTCATTGATGAAGAGGTTAAAACAATAAATGAAAACTGTGAGTAGATGTAATTTAGAATGAAATGAGAGATAAAGCAGGCATGGGAAGGTTGATTTTGGTATGAACTTGGTTTCCAAAATGCAGAAGAAAATTATTTTCACTTCGCTTCTGACTGGATTCTGTAGTCAAAAGTGGGTCTGGAATTATTTTTTATCACAAGTAAACAAGATAAAATTTGAGAAAAATCAATTCTAATGCTGCATCATATGGTTTTTACATTTTAACCATATATTCGTTTGTATGTTCCTTTCCAGTCCTAAATTGGAAAATTAAACTTTCCCTGTTTACTCTCTTTGTAATTAAAGATGTACTGATGAATATAAATAATCCTGTTTTATCCAAGGAATGACATTAACTTCAGTGACACGTATTGCATTGTCAGGTTTTGATTGCAAACATTGAGGAATATGCACCAATAGTGTACACTCCAACAGTTGGACTTGTATGTCAGAACTATAGTGGATTGTTTAGAAGGCCAAGAGGAATGTACTTTAGTGCTGAGGATCGCGGAGAAATGATGTCTATGGTCTATAACTGGCCCGCTGAGCAGGTCCTTAATTATCCACATCACAGTTTCCCATGTAAACATTTAGCTGGTACTTTTACTCATATATATCTATCCTTAATGTGTTTGACTCTTTGGTTTGTATACATTTTTATTGCTATGTTGTTTGACTTCTGGACTTAATTGATTTCTAAAAATTAGCCTATAATTAGTACTGCTCTGGTTTGAAAAGTCCTGTACTAATATTTGTCAGTGATCCTTTTAGTCAGAACCATGAGCTGGAGACTTGTTTTTGAAAATTACCCTTTCGATTAGTGTTCTAGAGAGATGAGATCAATTGATTAACCACACAGATAGAAAAGGCAGTATTGGGACATTGACCATGAGAATTTCATTAGGTTAAGCTTTCAAGTGAGCAAATCATCTTCACGGTTCATACTTTCTTTGGGTTACAGAAGTGATCTTACTACTTATCCCCTCAATGCCTAATCCATTAGTGCACTGAATTCTTTGGTATGAAATTGTGCTCGAAGAAATGTCTTATGGTTTCTTGTTCCAAACTCACCACCACTTCCTCTAATAACAATAACAGTAATTTATAAATTACTTTTATTATTATTATCATATCCAAATAAAAAGGGAAATTTAGTGCATGACACTCCAATTTCGTGATGATTCTGAAGGATAGATTTATTCAACCTTAATTGCAAGCATAGAGGCTAATTCTGTTATTTGAACCCATGACTTTCAACTTAGTAGGAAACTACTTTAATGTTATGGCAAGGTTCACCCTCTAATAATTTTATCCCCATATACCCCACAAGACATATAGGTACTCGAAAAGTGGCAGAAAATATGGATTGATCAAAATGGCTCCTCTGATGTACAAATTACAAGATAGTCCGACTATACTATCCAAACCAAATTCTTGGTGATTATTTAAGGCAACATAATGATCTATCAAATCTCCTGCCATGCTCGTGCACTGCCTGAGAAAGCAGTCTTTGCTACAAATACAATTCTTTGTGCAGGTTGCTATGAACAGTTTCCCCCGCCCACCAGATCTGATATGATTCGATGCCAATTATGACTGTTTGCAAGAGATAAATATTCCATGGCAGCAGGCCTAGCAGCTGGAAAAACAGTATTTTAACAGCCAGGAGTTTGTTCTTTCACTTAGGCAATTTAATTTGTGTTTGATCAAAAAGGATTTTAAAACTTTTGATTTCTCATGAGAGAACCAAATCTGAAGGATTTATTACGGAGAGATGCTGCCCACAGAAAACTATTGTTAGAATCTTTGATAGAAATCAAGGGATTGTTGGGTGAAATTATTTAGAGGGTTTTCTTTGGTTTTTGCTTTGTTTTGTGCTACATTAAGAAGTGAAAGAGATTGATAGTATTATAGACTTCAATGTTGTGCTCAAAATATTTTATTTGTTCCGTACTTGTATTCATGTGGTTATGACCATGTAATATTTTTGGCAATTCCGTATTTTATCAACAAGTTGTCACTGTTTTTTTCTGTGTTATCCAATGTTGGGATGTTGCTGACTGATTTATTTTAACTGAATAATGAAGATACAACTTTTTTTTCTTGGTGAAATTATGTGATAAAATTTCTGTCCCGTTCATATCATGTTACAATGAAGACGTCATACTCAATTTTCTTCGTTGGAATATTTCTATTTTCTTAAATATTGACCAATGTCTCAGGATAATGAACAGAAACTTATTTGATTATGAAATTGAGACATCTCTTTTTATGTTCGTTTCAGGTTGATATGATTGTTGTCACCGATGGGAGCAGAGTTCTGGGACTTGGTGATCTTGGAGTTCATGGAATTGGCATTGCCATTGGGAAGCTTGATCTGTATGTTGCAGCTGCTGGGATAAATCCTCAAAGGGTATAATGTTGCACTTTTTCCCTTTATTCTTTCTTTCAAACTGTTCAAATTTTGATAACATTAACAGCCTTAAGTTGTTTGTGTTAAAATATCCAAGTTTAGTTATAAATGTGATGATAAATATAACTTTAACTTTTTATTCTGTCTTGCTTAGGTTGTAGCTATTTGCAATGACATTAATTGGCTTATAAATTTTTCTTTTTATAAAAGTGGTTACCGTTGACCTTCTAAGTTTCTAACATATCCTGTCATTTTTATTACTATTGTTGATTGTTGTTTGACTTGTTTCCTCTTTCTTCTAATGTTTGCTTGAACAATATACACCCTTCAGGATTCTGAGGAAATTTCTTCTTTTATTGTCTTAGGTACTGCCTGTCATGATTGATGTTGGTACTAACAACGAGAAGTTGCTTAAAGATCCCTTATGTAAGTCTTTCAATATCCACTTGGTGAATGATGTTGCTTATTGAACAAGTGTAAAAGAATGTATGTTGTGGTTTTCCCTACCTATATCCAAAATTTCAAATATATACTTCCTCCATTCATATAATATTATTTCAGAAAGTGGTTTAAAAAGCATTGAAGTTACAAAAGATAAAAGGTATTTTTACAAAGTTACCTTTAGTTAATTGGCTTACTTATTCTCTCTCTTCCTCTTATACTAATATATCTCCATCACTTAATGGCATAAGGGCATGAAATTCAGCCATCAAGGTGTCGAATTTACTCAGACAACTTTGTACGTTCGTGTCCTTTTCTTCACAACAATGAGATTAGAGACAATACTAAAAGAATGAATGATTCACACCATTTGAGTATAATTTCTTGGCCTTAGCCCAAACTTCAACACGTGCTTAATGACCAAGTGATCAATCAAACCTGTGCCCTTCAAACCTAAATTTCTGAGCAGCATATCAGGATTTTAAATATGATTTAATAATATATTAAGGAACACTTTATATTCTTACATATTTCATGTATTTATGATTCATTGTCTATAATAATGTATAGATTCTGTTGTGTAGTCAAGACATGGTTTCTCACAAGTCCTTCTCCTCACGTTTCCTTATGTTGGTCCTCTCTACTTTTTATCATGAGCTTTCTAAGTCTAAACATGGTTTAATATTTCTTTACAGATTTGGGATTGCAGCAACACCGCCTTGATGGGGATGACTATCTTGCTGTTGTGGATGAATTCATGGAGGCTGTCTTTACTCGCTGGCCACATGTGATTGTACAGGTATTAGGAGGGATATTTGGAATAGATATTGTGACTTGCATTTATTTTCAACTTTTCACTTTATTCGTAGGGCCCGCTGTTTTCTGTTGTAAGGCTAATATTTATTTATTTTTATGTGGCTGCAGTTTGAAGATTTCCAAAGCAAGTGGGCATTTAAGTTATTACAGCGGTACAGGCATACCTATAGAATGTTCAATGATGATGTGCAGGTATAAATTTCTTTATGTAAGATCATAAAATGTTTCACACACCTTCATTGATAGATTTTTAGACAAACAAGTTTTATGGGATATTTGGCCTTATTTGGATAGTTTGGTGTAAAACTTGTGATCATTTTAGAGGACTGCTTAGACATGGTGAGAGATTGGAAAGCTATGATTCATTAATACGATCTATGTATGTATAATCAGATTATATATAGTTCCATCTTTTTGTAAATAATCAATGTTCCTACTTCCTATATATGAATAGAAATGTTATGGGTGCTAATTTTTGGAGATTTAAATATATAGTTTTTCCTTTTAAGTTACCATGGCTTGAAGCTTTTGAAAAGGAGGATCTTAATGTTGCAAGCTATGTGAAATATTTTAAATTAACCTATATATGCATAAAGTGGAATTTTGTATAGATCCTTTCATGGTATCCCACATTGTTAGATGAGTGAATGTTTGCATGCAGGGAACTGCTGGTGTTGCAATTGCTGGACTTCTAGGTGCTGTAAGAGCACAAGGGAGGCCAATGATTGACTTCCCAAAGCAGAAGATTGTTGTTGCTGGTGCTGGAAGGTTAGTTAGCCATTTTGTGAAAGCATAACACAGCATTTAGGATTTGACCTAAACTTTTTCTTATAGCACTTCTAAGATACAGTCCGCAATGCAGAAGTATCCTTAGGAATTGATATATACGGCAAATTAAACAACTAACTAGTTAAGCATGTGCTTCGGAATTGATTGATAAAGAAATTTTATCAGACAGGAGACAGTGTAAACCACACAAGATGGCCATATCTCGGGACAAAATGAGGCATCTACTTCTGAAACATCTCATTTGTGTCAATTCTTAGGAAAGGCTGTCCTAAGAAAAATATTGATCTGCAAGAATCTAGTTTTCCAAATGGATGTGTCTTTTTGTTTACCCTATACTTCAAAGTGCAAGATTTTGTTGCTTCTGTGTGCTCAACAAGGTTGTTGGGATCTCAAACTTTTGTTCCAAAGAGTTTTGAGGGTAATAGGAGTTTGATATTGGAAAGGAATAAATTAATGATAGCTTGGATTGGGGGGATACTTATAAAGTAGCTTTGTTATCACAAATTATTGTTTGTGAAATACCCCAAATTGAATTTCCTATTTTGCTCTGAATCAAATAAGATTACTGCACTACAGTAGACAAAACTAAGTTTGAGAAGAACATATGACTTTGGATTTCAATGCAGTTGTAAGCCAAATACCACTAGCATTTACGTTCATATTTACTGCATTGCTTTATGGCTTCTTTGATTTTATTTTTATTGCTGCAGTGCAGGAATTGGGGTTCTCAATGCTGCAAGAAAAACAATGGCAAGGATGTTGGGCAATAATGAAATTGCTTTTGAGAGTGCAAAGAGTCAATTCTGGGTTGTTGATGCAAAGGTAATTGTATTGGCTGGTACTTGTAGTTTAGTTATTTTTTCCCTATTGGTATAAAATAGGTTTTTTTAGTTTCAATTACTGATGATTTATACTTATTTTATCATTAATTAAGTACCTACATTTTTACTTTAGTTCTTGTGTTTTAAATACTTATTTTATCATAAATTGAACCGATTACCCTGTTGTATCTAAGAATAATTGATATGACATACATTTTAGCAGTTAATTTGTGAACATTTTAAAAGTCTAAAAATGCTTTAAAAAAATTCAGAAAAAACTCCTTGCCTTTTGTCATGATATGCCAAAATGCATTCAATCTTGAAAAGTTTCGAATATGCTTCCTCATATAATAGCCAATCTTTTCGGCGTGAAGCATGGACAAAATGCACGAGTCCATGGATGCCTTGTATTGATATTAATTTTTAGGGAAAATTAATATAAAGGACCGTTAAGGAGATTTAATTATTAAAAAGGACCTATTACGTTAGAAATTATTAAGAAGGACTAATTTCTATAATATTTAGAGAGAATGACCAAATCTTTTCTATAAATAGACAAATATACCTTTAAGTCATTTTCATTTATTTCCTTCTTATAAACCTAATTTCTTTTTAATTATCTATCATACCCTTAAGATTTGAGTATGATAGATAATTTTTAATAATTTCTAATGTAATAGTTCCTTATTCATAAGAATGGGAGAAACAGAAATTGAACTTTATACCTTTTGGTCTTTAGAAGCTTTGATACCATGTGATGAACCATGTCTTCCAAAAGCTTAAACTGTAAAGTTGTTATCTAACAGGAATCAAACTTATTACTTATTTGACCCTATTTTATTGTATATATTTAATACAAGTTATTATTTATTCAAATGTTCTGTGAAAGAAGTGTTATTTAAACAATTGATATCATTAAATAAACATATGAATCTTGTTTTTCCTTTTCACAATGAAAGCATTTTATTCCTTTACCACACTGACCTTGTTTTAGATTCCAGTTTTGATTAGTCAATGTTTCACTTATTTACACTGTTGAACATGTAAAAAATATTAGCCCTTGAAATTTAATGTTTTTAATTTGTTAGATTTTTTTGGCAGGTTTTTATTGATTACAATGTCTTATTCAGTTTGCTTATTGTTTTTACCAAATACAGGGGTTAATCACTGAAGGACGGGAAAATATTGATCCAGATGCCCTGCCTTTTGCAAGAAATTTGAAAGAAATGGATCGTCAAGGACTCAGGGAAGGATCAAGCCTTGTGGAAGTGGTTTGTGAAAATTATCCCTTTACTCAATATACCAATTTTGAAAGTCATTATGAGATCGATCAATGTAGAAAGACAGTTTTTTTCCTCAAGAATGTTGAGACCAAGTTAGTATCGCTCAATTTTCTGTGGAAAAATTCTTAGCATGAGTATAATGATCACAATATATTGGCATAATGGCATGACTCAGTTCAGTTAGGTGCCATAAGATTGAAGAATGACGAATGCAA
>JASCZI010181245.1:178012-189077 GCA_036250425.1 Stylosanthes scabra | reverse complement strand
TTTGTTAGATTGCATGCTAATACATGCTTCCTGAACTTTGGTAACAGGTAAAGCAAGTGAAACCTGATGTCCTCCTGGGATTATCTGCTGTTGGAGGATTATTCTCAAAAGAGGTATATATATCTGGTACTTAGATTTAACCGTTGATTGAACACTGTAAATATAGGAAGTTAGGAACTACACACTTTATGACTTTACTAAGTTTTTTTTTGTTCAGACTATTAATATGGCATCCTTCTATTTGATATTAGATAAAATTTTCAATTTTGTGCAGTGTAACAAAATAATGCCTTCCTTGTTAGGTGAGGTTAGCTAAATGGATAAAATGATGATATTTTGGTCTTTTGAATTTGTAGAAATAAATGAAGATAAAATGGAATTCTCAGGAATGATGCATGTGTTTAACGTGTGTTGCACTGAAAAGCGTAGCTATCATATGTGTGAAGTAGGAATGTGTCTCTGCCATGTGGCTAATGTGTGGCACTGGAAACCTGCGGTTAGCTAGCAGTAATTATCCATATTTAAAACTATGCATGTAATTTTTCCCTATTGACCATGTAGTTGGGTTCAAAATATCTAAGCACTCAGGCATTTGATACACTCCTTCCCTTATTATTTTTCTACTAATTACAACAGAATCGACAATATGTGGAAGAAAATGCTCAGCCCTTAGGTTCAATGCTTACATAGAAACTACAAATAATTACTAGTAAATCTGATCCCTTAACCCAAGGGATAGAGTTCAGAAGTAAACATTACTTGTTAACTTCAAGATACTAATGGAGATATTCTGTTATGTAGGTATTAGAGGCCCTCAAGGATTCAACATCAACAAGACCAGCTATATTTGCCATGTCAAATCCAACAAAGAATGGTATGGCTATTTTATCTACTTTTGTTTTCTTAATTGGTACGTAGTATGTTCTATTGCAGTTGACAACTTATATTCATAATTGTTTGTATCATGTCCTACGTCTTTTGACAGCTGAATGCACCCCTGAAGAAGCATTCTCCATATTGGGTGAAAACATTATATTTGCAAGTGGAAGTCCATTCAGTGATGTGGATCTTGGTATGCTACAGCTCTATAATCTCCCTACAAGCTAATCTTTATAGTTTAATAGTGGTTCCTTCATGAAAAATTCTAATGCAGAAATTTTCCTTAATGGTTGCTGTACATATACAAACGATGATAATAATTGCTTAAAAACGTATAGTAATTTTTCTAAATCGCACAGCCACACATTGCCATTAATATTTGCCTTTCTTTCTTCTACCAAAACCAGCAAACCTGGTCAATAGAAACTGATTCAAAGTTCCAGGCCAATCCAATCCCAAAAATGAGTTCCATAGGAAATTAACCATAGACCAGTGCATAACGAGATGTGTATTTGATTTTGACCTATAATAAAGACAAAATATTTGAGTTAAATCTATCAATGGATCCATTTGGAACAACATTTAGAAGTAAACATCCATTGACAACCCACGATATATTTTTTCTTTTCCTTTTGATAAAAAATGATGTCATTAAGATGAGAAGGGGATAATACAAAAAGAGGGATAAGTGATCCCCTATACAAAAGCAAAACGAAAACACAAAATATTTATAAAGCATAGCTTTCCAATCTCTCGAAATCTGAGAGGGAAAGTTCCCTATAAAGATAATGAGTTTTCAATAACCTAAGAAACATAGGTTGTGGTTTTATGGATGATAACCTAAGAAAGCGTCTAAGATAGTTTTAAGTAATTTTTTTAGGTGAGTGAAGTTCTTGTTCATTAGAAAGCAAGCATTGAATTTTGTTTCACCTTGTTATGACTGATTTTTGTTCTGCCATTTATGGAAATATTCTGTACTTTTTAAATAACTAGTTTGGCACAGAAGCATCTTTTGTTTTCTTTAGTTTCTCTGATCTTGGGGAAATTTAACATTTACAACTTAACTACTTAAGGGGTTGTTATTGTTTGCTGTAGGAAATGGTCACATTGGCCACTGCAACCAGGGAAACAACATGTACCTCTTTCCAGGGTTTGTTGGCAATTTCACTTATAAACTAAATTTTCCTCTATCTCATGCTATTGTATTGAATATGGTTACTTTTCTAAATAATTTTATGTTTTTGTTCCAGCATTGGTCTTGGAACACTCTTGTCTGGTTCTAGAGTCATCTCTGATGGCATGCTACAGGCTGCTGCTGAGCGGTAAGTTTTTCTACATTTAATAATATTTGAAAATACCACCATGAAAAGAATTTTCTGGTGAAAAGATGATTTATGCATCATAAATACTTCCTTGTCACGCATAACAATCAATGTGTACTTCAGATGCTTATGACACCAGGTTGCAGTTTAACTTTGAAGGATTACCTTATACACATTTTTTTTTTTTAATTTTTTGTATGGTTGATGATTGGAAACTAAAGTTTGGCAGCATATATGAGTGATGAGGAGGTCATCCAAGGGATTATTTTCCCTTCAATATCCAGGTAATCAATTGACTTTTCTTAGCTCTATGTAAAGTGTAAACTGGAGAGGTAGTTAGAAAAGAGTATCATCTTTCTCAAAACATGTATATCGGCAGAATTCGAGATATTACACAAGAGGTAGCTGCTGCTGTTATTAAGGAAGCTGTGGAGGAGGATCTAGCTGAAGGACACAATGACATGGATGCTAGAGATCTCCGTAAACTCACTAAGGTAATCTTTCGTTTGATTTTGGGGGTAAAATAAAGATTTTATGTGTAGGTAAGATAACTGTGGGTCAACATAGAATTTTAAACTTGTAATATTCACCATAATATGGTTGAAATTTAATGCCTACACATCAACTTACATATTATTTTGATGCCTTCTGCATAGATTTATTTTACCTATATTATTTTAGTGTCTTTTGTACAAATTTCATGGTCAAATTCACCTTACAAAAATGGAGCATAATACAACCTCCATTCTATATATGAATTCCTATTGGGACAAAAAAATACAAATTTTTGTCTGAGGTTGTAAGAAAAAGTTGGAAATTCAGGCCAAGTTATAAGAACCAGTGAGTAACAATCTTGTCAGCGATATGAGATATAGCACTGCAATTTATATCTTCATCATGTTTGCAATAGGATTGTCTTAATAGTAACGAATTTTGTGTTTTAGCTTGTGGCTTCTTCAGGGATTCTTTTACTTGAAACACGTAGATCTTGTGTGTGATCTATCCTTAGGCAGTTAGGCTGCTTCTCTGAATCCTGATTCTTTCTTCTTCTTTTTCACAACTTTTTGAAGCTTGTTGTGCTTGTTGCATTGGTATTCCGGTTTAGAAGTTTTGCTTTCCTGTAAATTTTATTATGAAGTAATTGATGCTTATAAAGTTGATTCTTGTAGAGTTGTGTGTTTGTGTATGTATATATTATTAATTTCACTAATTTAACCATTGAATCACATCATATATAGTCTATTAATCTTTATAATCATGCTTACCAAATTTTCAAAAAATTCAGACGTTAGTAGTTATTTAATCTAATAGATGATACATATATCAAAGTTCTATACATTTTTTGTATTTGCAGGATGAAATCGTGGAATATGTGAAGCAGAACATGTGGAATCCAGAATACCCGACACTAGTTTACAAGCAAGATTGAGTGATCTACTTGGATGATTACTACAATTTCTGTCATTGCACAAGTATGCTTCAATCAGTTTCACCATTGCAGTGGTTAGGGCAGAAGCAATCTTGCAGATTTACTTCATTAAAATTCTCTTTCATTTTTCTCTTGATTTCTGGATCTACCTGGAAATTTTATGTACAAAAGATGTTAAGCACTTAAGCTATAAAACTTTTCTGATCATTTTTATTTTACCTAATATAGTTCGAGAGAGAGAGCTATTGATACATGATCAAGTTTTGTGATCAAGTGGTGTACAACATAGAAAATACATGACAGCACAGCTTCAATAATATGAAACATCATTGCAAGCTACTATTCTTGACAGATATTCCAACAAATACCCATGATTTTATATATTTTCATTGCTGCCCTTGGGTAAGACCACTAAGAACATAGAATCCAAGTGTAAAAGAAATGCCCACGGGAGATTATTCTCTAAATTATTCAGGTTACTTTTTGTTTTAAAAATCTATTCATTAGAGATTATCACAAGGAACTTCTTTCATTGTTGCTGCGGAAGTTATTAAAAACTAAATCGGATCCAAAATTGGAGAAACATTTTACCAGTTTGATTCCTTTTCTAATTGTTTACGATCAAACTTAGTAGAGCCAAGTGATAACCAGTGTGAAATGGTTTGAAAATATATATGTAGCTTAAAAATCAGTACTTGTATGATACGACAGAACAGGAATGAATAGTGGCAAAATCTGCCCTATCAGCCACTATCATCACTACAGTGTGTGATTGTAATAATCAAAGGGAGTTTAAGGATGAAGAATGCTTTTAATTTGGTGTTTATAATGTTGAAATCAAATCAGACATTTTCCTTTTAACAAACATTCAATAAACCAATACGGATATGTCAACAAGGCAAGAAACCTGGCGAAGACAAAACATTACATCAATTAATCATTGTAGTTACTGCTTATCTTGAATATCTAATCAAAAGTCAACAGACAAGTTGGCACGCTAAAATTAGCACTATATATGATTTTTTATAATGAAATAGTTATAAAAATAATCAAATATTTCTTGAGTTCAATTTCGATGTTATGGGGTGTAAAGAGCTTTACATAATTATCAAATCATATTAAAGCATTTAGATAACTTTTAAAGTAGTGACTAGCGATATTGAAAATTAGTAATAGTGTGTGTGACAATACACGATTAGTTTGTGTAAAACTATTTTACATTAACCATCTATAAAAATTAAGAATAAATCTATGTATACACACATTCATGCATTCATTCATGTAATCATGTGTTTTTACATCTAATAAGCTCATGCGGCAAGCATAGAAAAAATGAAGTCTATCACAAAAATTTTGTTCAGAAAAATATAGAAGTTTAATATGGAAAAATTGAATCAAAGCAAAGAAAATAAAAATTATTTTGTGGGATGCATGTATAAATGTGTGTATATTTAGCATTATCTAAAAATTAAATTCATATTTCATATCCTAATCATTAAATTTGACATGATTAAACTTTCCATAAAGGTCAAATATATAGCAATTGATTTTTTATATCCACGCGATATAATTGATGTATAGATTATAAACCAAAAGATGTCGTATATAACATTCTTTAAATCTTAACAAAAAAAAAAGTATTTAATCTTAAAAGATGTCAATATAATAATTTTCTTAAAAGAATCTTTTTAATTTTATAAGCTCTAAACCTCTAACGTTAAAGCATCGTCAATTCATGATGAAACAGGTCAAATTATCTGGAGGCGGAAGTCCAGAGTCCAAAACACTGCAAGGACACAGTTCACACTAACAAACTCCTTTTCGGTGAAACCTCTTCACTAACTAACTACTTTATTATTCTTTGGATTACGCTAATCATCTAACCATAATGCCCAAATTAGCAATTAAAAAATAATAAAAAACACCATAAGAGGCGCTGTATACCTGTATTCCAGCAAAGGCTTTCGCTAACTAACCATATCTATCAAATCAATTTATCGGTTTTGTTATTAAAAAGTGCTGCGGGGCTCGCCAAGGCGCCAACCTTTCCTTTTAAGTACCTTCTTTTCTTTTTTCTTTTCTCTCCCTTCTCATTTCTCTCTTCCATCCTCATTCCTCACCCTAAACTCCTCACTCAGCATTCAACAACATCACAGATCTTCTTCCCTATTTGAATTCTCTAGTCGCAACGCAAGAGTAATAGCATAAAACGGTGTCGTATATAAAAAACGCAGGAAAAAAAGCAGTTTGAGATAAATGAAGAAGTGTAGGAAACACGTACAGGACTTGACCAGCACCATCGGCGTTTGTGCCACGTGTCTCCGGGAGCGTCTCGAAGTCATTCTTGTGGCTCAAACCCAAGCCCAGGCCCAAACGCATGACGAAGACGAGGACCAACTAGCCGCGGAAGCTCTCTCATCTAACAACCAATCGGAAAAGAACTCCGATGAGGAGAACAACCCTCCGCCGATCAATGCTAACGACTTGGTGCCGCTACAAGTTTCTCGTCAGAAATCAGACTTCGCCGGACGGAAGGACGATGACAATGACAATGACACGGTAGTCTACAGAACGCCGCAGGTCGGACCGCCGTTCTCCGTAACCGCCTCTTCTGAATTCGACGGCAAAACGCCGAAGAGGAAGTTCGGAAAGTTCTGGAACCCTACGAGCCTGTTCAGGACGAGATCGAACAAGACGGAAAACTCGCATCGGGGATCGGCGACGATGTCTCGATCGTGGCTTTCGATGATCTTCCGCGAAAGCCGAAAGAACAACAACGGCGGTGGCGCCTCGAATTTCCGGCAATCTGATCGAGAACCGGAGATGCTCGGCGGCGAAAACGACGAAAATGATCGGTCGTCTTCTACGGGGAGCAGAATCTCTTGCGAAACGTCTCCGAAGCGTCGGAACCAGTCGGCGCCGGTCCGGCGGTCGCGATCGGTGCAGCCGGAGAAGAGCGGGTTTAAGTGGGCGTACTGCTTGAGCCCATTGGTTCGGGTCGAACCAAACTCGAACCAGAACTTGGTCCATAACCATAAAGGAGCGGTTCAAGAAACCGGTTCATCTGTTGGTGGTGGAGCACAGCAAATTACGTTTACTTCTACGGCGTCGTTTTGCTCCAGCCGATCGAGGAAGCTTGCGAATTTCGGGAGAGTCGCTCACAACCGTTGATTTATTGTAGGGTTCGTTAGCGCCGTCGTCCCACGATGAATGTTTATAACTACTTTTTTTTTTTTTAATATATTGATTATCTGTTAATAATTTCTTTGTGCAGTTTGATTTTAAGTAACAACAGACATGGCATCATTTTCTGTTAATGAAATGGAGGTGAGTTGAGGCGGAATCATTTGTCCGATTTATATTTTGAGTTTACTATAAAAATGCCCCCTATTATTAATTCGTTTGACAAGAATGCTTCTTAATTTTTTAATAATAAAATTATTTTAAAATATGTAAAATTATAAAATTTATAAGTGACACATTTTTATATTGAATACATCTCTTGTATATTTGAACTAAATTTTTGTGAAAACATTTGAATAAACTGTTTTAAAAAGTACACGCAAAAAATCTGAAACAAAATTCAATTACTAATTTTTTTATTTTTTAAAATATTTTGGCCATTGATAGCACAAAAAGAATTCACTAGGTGTAACATCAGAACATTTTTTAGGTAAAAATATCTTTTTTTTTTTTAATCTTACATGTAAAAGAATATAAAAACTTAATTTCTAATTTTTTTTAAAACTATATACACTTAGCATTTATTAACATATTTTAAAATATTTTAAGGACATTTTTGTTATTAATAAATTTAAAAGTTGTTATTACTAGTATAGGGTTTAGGGTTTAAGCTATCCAAAAATCAAAAGGTGTTATTGTTATTATTATTATTTTGGATAGCCTTTTGTTGTTTCAGTAAATAGTACTAAACCTTTGGAGTTTATTTTGGTGGTTTATTCTTTAGATTATTCAAATACAGTCCCAACCAAGAAGTGAAAGGCCAAGCAAACAAAGCAAAAAATTAACCTATTCAAAACTAATTACATTACACCAAATTAGAGCTTGGAGTCTTCATTCTCCAAAGGCATCTCTTCCACCTCTATGGTCTCATTGAATAAATTTACAAAGTTTCCCGTAAAAAAAGATATTGTTTAGTGTTGAAGATTCATGCCTGTGCCTTTTTAGTGTAAATAATAATATTAATCCTTGAATTGTAAGCATCAATTATATTAATTCATGGAATTAGAAAACTGTGTCTTTTCTCTCAAAAAGTCAAAATCATGTTCTGGCCATATTAATTCTCAGAATATATAATTAGTCAAGAATCAGGACGTCAAATTAGTCTCTACATTGCAAATTGATTTTAATCTGTCACTAAAAGTGTTCGATTTTAAAGTAAACAACTACTTGAAACTTTAACAATTGAAAAATAATGACAAAAGTGCAAAAATAGTATTTTAACAATAAAATTGACAAAAAAAATTAATATATTTATTTAAATCCGTTTGTATTTGCCATATCAGGAATATTTGATTCAATAATCTACTATCCGTTTTTTTTATTATCAGAATTATTCACTATCTTAGAAATCAAATAAATGCAAGTATATGAAGGAATAATGAAAAGGAGTTATATATAGATAGTGCATAACAAGTAATGTGTACCAAACACCAATCACCATATCCATCAAAGTAATTCCCTTCTAAGGACTAAGGTCTATCTATTGCCAGCAACTAAATGACACCAAATAACACCCAAATGTGAAATATCCAATAATCCAACACGTCCTTCATTGAGATTAATTTTTGCTATACTGAGTATTACATCGTCACATTTGGATGATATTTTGAGTAATAAATTATAAAATTAGTTTTACTTTATAGTTTATATACATATAAAAAGAAACTAGTAAAATGCTTTAGTTAATTTTGAAACCACCTTATTCCTATATAATTTCTTCATACATATCAAGCCTCACAATTGCACTAGCAGTAATAAATAATTTATGGATCTATAGTTGAATAAATAAATGATTAATTATATGTTGCAAGTGTCAAGGAATATTTTGCCCTGAAATAAGTCTCTTCTCTCTGTTTTCACCTCTCCAAAAAAAAAAAGTCTACTCTATCTTTTTATCTAAGAAAAGAAAAGAATGAAATCCTAGCAACAAACATTTGAGGACAGGGAAGATACAATTACCAACTCATTGTAAAGAGAGGAAATTGGGAACTTTAGGGCTTCCTTAGGGCAGATGCTGCCCCCATTGCAATGGCAAGCACAATGCCAAGACCAGCACCAACAGATGCACCCACAGCAGCAGAACCGAATGAATTCACCTTCGCTTGAGCATCTCTACTTGCATCACTTGACATTGCTTGTTCTCTTGCCAACTCCATCATTAGTCTGTCTCTGGCAAATTCCTGTGCCAAAAGAATTGAACAATAGAAATTCTCAGTGTGCATTACTGTAGCCAATATAAAGATACTACTAGAGTATTACTCAGACCAAAAAATGATAAAAGTGTGAAGTATGAACCACGAAATTAAGATTTCCCCACCTGTAATGAAGACTCCTCATGACTCCGGAGTACCCGGTGGATGTGCTTACAAAGAGAGTCAACACCTTCAACTGGAAGAACTATCTCCTTTCTCTGAAAGGGCCTTTTAACAAAATTAATAGGAGCCAATAGAAACTTTTGAGGACCAATCTTTTTAACAGACTCTGCATTGTTTGTATCCCACGATAGAGTGGCCCCAGCAAAACCAGGCATAACATATGGACAGGAATTTATAACTTCGGTTGAGCTAGGAGATGCCTCGTAAGCTTTCAAAACAGCATCGATTGCTACCTTTTGAAGATGTGCACTAACTGCAAATTTATTTGTTATTGCAAGAACCCATGGAATTCCAAGAGACTTGGCCTCATCCAAGAAAAGTGAAAGGACAGGCTTCGGTTGAGAGCCATTTGAATGACTATATCGAGGTATGTTATGGGATAAGTTATGAACAAGAACAATTAAATCTGTCTTTCTACTTAGATCTCGGATTCCATGCCAGAGATCATCCCTGAAGCGAGAAGTTTCCTTGTTAAGTTCCTGCAAAAATAATTAAGAGAAAGAAAAATTAGATGAACATCATAAGGTATATTTCAATAATAATTTAAATGCACATCCTGAGTTTACTAGGAAGTTGCAACCCAGCTCGCTATTAAATCAAACATAACATCCCAACTTTCCAAATCAAACATATATATCCACACTAGTGAGTACAACTGTACAAAGGAGGATACTTTGAAAGGAGAGCAATATGAAAAGTAGGAAAGAAATAGGCACGAAAAGAAAGTCGGAAACCTGCATATTTACTCCAGAGGAGTCACAGTAGCACAAACCATTAGCAATACCTTCTTGCACATCAACATCCGAAAGTGCATCCTCTATGGAGGCAATGTTTGATTTACATTTATTCAAGATTGCCTTTAAAAGAGTAGTTTTACCAGCACCCTGTACATTAGACAACTCACATAACTTGCAAGATGAAAAATAATAAATTATATCCAGCATGATCCCAAAGCAAATTGTCATACCTCCATCCCAACTAATCGTACCCTACGTGTTCTGACATGAACCTCTTTAGAAACCGTTGAAAAATCACTGGTGCAGAATATTAAAAAGTTATTTAAACTTTCTGGACGGATGAACTTATCCTTGTCAATGGGTGCTAAGTTTCTAGCAAGCTCAGAATCAACAGAAGTAAACACAGGCAACAATGAGTCTAACAAAGTTTGATGCTTGGGTGGCCTTCTTAGTGGAGCACCAACTAATATTCTCATATTCTGTAATTCCGACTGAACTCCTTGATTTGAAGAATAGTTTGGGGCAGAAGGAAAGGATTCAACTGAAGTCGAACACCTAATTAAGATAAAAATACACATTACATTAGCTATAGGACCATTGAAGTTATTGTGTAAGATATAAGAACATAGACTCGTGAACGGCTTGTTGTCAAGGCAATTTAGCAAAGGACATAGATTGTCTTCTACTATAAATGTTGTTAGTGCTGTTAATGGCTCAGTATTTTCCTTGTGAAAGCAAGCATGCACTCTGTTATCCTCAGACCTAATTCCTTAAGTTGAAATCTGAAACATTTACAATACTTAAAGTAATTCAAAGCTATGGACTTCAGCTATGTTTTCCATTAAAGACATTCAATACTCGAAGCTATCAAAGATTTTATTCCTCTCGATAATATATATATTGCATCAGTAAATTTTGATGTGTTACAAAGTAATGATAGCATGTCAATACCAGTTACCATTAACTTGGGCATGAACAAGTGTACAGAGATGCAACCCAAAACCAGTAATATCAACTTTTAGAGGTTCTCCATTTTTCGCTCCAGGCCCATCATTCCATCCAAGAGGAACAATTGAAGTA